>JASDQU010245371.1:54676-65430 GCA_032191745.1 Picea mariana | reverse complement strand
GTTGAATCCCACAACAGTACCTTGTCATTGACTTTTAATTTGACATCTTTGACACTCTTGTTGAAATATTTTTTAACAATCTGATGTCTTCTTTTTATATTACCCAAGGCAAACATCCTTTTCTCCTCTAACTCCAAAAGTGCATTCATTCTTTGAGAAACATCGGAAGAATTTAATTCTTTGACCTGTAGCATTAACCTTAAGGAGGAAAGTTCCAACTCAATAGGTAGAATGGCTTCTTGACCATAAAAAAGCCGGAAATGAGTGCAACCAGTGCTCACCTTGGTGGTAATTCGATCTGCCCAAAGGGCATAAGTGAGGAGAGTTCCATTGACGAGGCTTATCTTCGATGAGTCGTTTGATAATTCTTACCAGATTCTTATTTGTAGACTCGGCCTGCTCATTTCCTTGGGGGTAATAAGATGATGAGGTAAAAATTTTAACCCCCAACTTAGCTAAAAATTGGGTCATCTTAGCAGAAATAAAAGCAGGACCATTGTCTGTAATAATTTCCAAAGGAAGACCAAATCTTGAAAAAATATTATTTTCAAGGAAAGAAATTACCTGCTCATCCTACGAATGTTTAAGTGGAACAACTTCATCCCATTTTGTAAAATAGTATGTGGCTGTCAAGATAAAGACTTGTCCTGCTGAATACAGAGGACTAATGGGACCAATAAAGTCCAAACCCCATTTTGAAAAAGGAAAGTATGGGATAACAGGTTGTAAGGGCATGGCTGAAAGGTGTTCTTTCCCAACAAATTTCTGGCACTTGTCACAAGATCTCTAAAAAACATAAGAATCACAAAAGATTGAAGGCCAATAGTATCCTTTTCTGATAATATTGAAAGCAGTGGTTTTAGCAAAAAAATGAACTCCTACATGAATAACATAATTTGAAGAACCATGAGTTTCTTGCAACAGTTTTTGTGCTTCCTCATTGTTTACACAACAAAGCAACATACCATCAACAAATCTTCTAAACAAGAAGTCTCCTATAATGACGTATCTAGCAGATTCGAGACAGATCCTTCTTCTTTGATGAGTGTCTAAGTTATCTAGACATATTTTATTTTGCAAATAGTAAAACAAATTTTTATACCAAGGATGTTCATACACAGGAAGGATTTGATTATCAATGTACAACAATGATGATAGAAATCTATCTTGTTCATCAATTTCTTCTCTATTTTCAGCATTCTGAGCTAAGTGAAGGGATAAGTCATGTCCCTTGATGGTGTTAGAAGTCTTGATAGTTAAATCATGCTCCTGGATCTTGGCAAGATAATGTGCAAGCTTCCCTAAAAGATAAGTCTGAGAGAGAAAAAACTTGATAGCGGGTAAAGGTACTTTTACCAATGTGTGCTTACCTAAGATGAAGTGAGGAAATTTTTCAACAACTTTAACAAGAGCGAAAGAATTTTTTTCAATAAAAGAATATTTAAACTCATCATTAGACAATCTTTGACTCATGTAAGCCACTGATTTTCCATTACCTTGGTCATCATCTTGCATGAGGATAGTAGAAACTGCTTCCTCTGTGGCATTAGTATATACCATAAATTCTTTCTCAAAATCCGTCTTCGCCAAAAACGGTACGGAACTGATTGCTTTCTTGATCCCTAAAAAAGCATTTTCGACGTCATTTGTCCAAGAAAAGGAACAATCTTGCTTAAGCAGATTATGAATTGTCTTGACCATTACAACAAAATCAGGAACAAACCTACAGACAAAGTTAATAACACCCATAAAATCTTGAACCTCCTTCTTGGAAGTGGGAGAAGGCATATTTAGGATAGCAACAATCCTTCCAGGATCAATGCTTATTCCTGAATCAGAGACAATGTGACCAAGGAGCTTGCCCTTGGTAACGCCAAAAATGGAATTAGAAGGATTTAGAGAAATTCCAAATTTCCTGCATCGCATGAGAGCTCTTTTAATATGACCAAAATGATCTGATCAGTTTTTAGAGTATATAGTTAATTCATCATGAAAAATCTGAATAATCTTGTCGATCAAATCATCAAAAGCTATTTGGATAGCTCTCTGAAAAGTGTCACCTACATTAGATAATCCAAAAGGCATGCGTTCATAAGCAAAAGTGCCCAATGAGTAATAAAAGTGGTTTTATACTTATCTACCCTTTTTACCTTGATTTGATTGTAACTAGAAAATTTGTCAAGTAAGGACATCATCTGTGACCTTGCAACTTGTTGCAAAATCATTTCCATATTAGGGAGATGAAAGTGATCTTTTATACTAGCCCAATTCAATGCGCTAAAATATACACATAATATGATTTGACCAGTTGTTTTCCAAACGAGGACCAAATTGGAAACCCATTCAGAATACTTAACCGAAAAAATGATCCCAGCCTTCAAGAGTTTTTCCAACTCCTTTCAAATAGTTGCTTACAGTGCAGGGTTAATGGGTCTTTTTTTTTTCTAACTGGTTGTATGCCCTCCTTGATGGGAATGGCATGCTTTATAAGAGCAGGATCAAAACCACGAATATCCTCATAAGACCAAGCAAAAACATCTTGAAATTCACCAAGAATCTTAGCGAACTTCAATTTTTATTCATCGGAACATTGAGAACCTATTTTAACATTCTTTGGAGACTTGGGTGTTCCAATATTTAAGGAAATGGTTTCACCCACTTTCCTTTTCAACTCCTCTTCTTTATGTTTATCTTTGTTGCCTACATCACTCGATGAAAATGAACTTTCTATAGGAGTCAAGCCTTTAGGAATCTTGTTATATTCCATTGATATAATTTCCTTAGGCTTATAAGGTTCATTTTGAATGAAAGCACATATGCTCTCATCACTAGGGAAGACCTGCCATGACTCTATATTGTCAAGGATGTGTGGAAGATACAGATATTGAAAGGTATAATCAGGTCTTTGTGGAATAATTTTTCGAGTAGAAGAGGCTGCAAAAACAGATAACCGGTCAGCCATTGAGTTCAATTCCCTTTTAACATGAGTGATGTTGAAAGATAGTAAGTTCAAGATAAGTACCCAAAAAGTTTGGGTTTAGAGTTTCATTAACTTGTTGCTAGGAGAGTATATCTTACGTACAAGGTTTACAACAAGTTCGGAATCCCCAAAAATTGTACGGTGACCACAGCCCAAATTATAAGCATTTTCAATACCTAACAATAATGCTTCAAATTCAGTGATATTGTTTGTGCAAGCAAACTCTAACCTATAGGAAAAGTTATGAATTTTACCCACAGGAGAGTACAATATAATATCAGCTTTGTTTTCTTCATTGGAGTATGAACCATCAAAGTGCATATGCCACATCCCATCATCTAATTCAATTTGTTCCAAGGTAGTGTTTTCCTCATCGACAAAGATGGAATACACTCCCAGGTCCTCCTCGATATAATTCACATTAGGTTGTGGGACACCTTCTATGTAAGGTTAAATTATCCCCTCTCTTAGGACTATGATGTTTTTACCATTCCGAGGAATAGACAAGTGTGTCCCGTCGAGTGAGAGGTTTCCACCTGTCAAATATTTCCAATCTCTTCCTAAGATGATCGAGTAGTTACTCACTGGCATATCAATTACCTAAATATTAGGGGTTGTACTTATTTCAGGGTCACAAAACCAAGGTCACGTCCTTTATTTCACCTATGGTCATTTTTTGTATACTATTATAAGAGAGCATGCTTCTGGCATTTTCATTTGTACAATACAAGCCTAGCTCTTCCATAATAATCTTCGACATTACACTTGGGCCCGAACCACCGTCAATGAGACAACAATGGGAAATATTATCCATAATCTTTACAGAGATATAAAACATGGTTTTTTTACAGGGTGTCTAAAGTTATGTACACCTACTTTATTTACAAACGAATCCTCTTCATATACCCCTTTAGAGAGGTTGGCTACAACAGAAGCTTTTCCTTCCATGAAATTTTTTCGATGCTTTTGTTTTTCAGGGATGACAACCATGTCCAGGAGGGTTGCATCTTCTTTGATGTTGGACAACTAATTCAGAATGTTTTATTTAGAAGAGGGAAGAGGGGAGGTAGTTCCTTGACTGTCAGGAGCCTTAGGAACCTGAACAGTATCACCTGGTGAAGATGAGCTTGGGATAGAAGAAGTGTGGGGAAGATAATATTTTCTTTTGGGAGCATAAGATTTATTCCTAGTATTTATGATCATGACATCCTTTGGCTCTGCAAATTCTAGGAAAACGATAGTAGTTTCAAGTCTCTTACCAAATATTTTATCTTTGGCACTCTTCTTTACCTCACATGTACTTTCCTCATGGTGTTCCTTGCAAAAGTTACACCAACTACGAGGCATGATAGCTTTAGGCTGAAAATTATTTTCATTTGGATTTCTAAAGGGGGGTGCAGAAGAAGATGAATCTCCAGGGGTAAGAGAGGGGACATTTACTTTCTTCTCATACAATATCATTTGATTATTCATGTCTTGTACAAGTTATAAGAGGGCGGACATGTCTGTCTTCTTAACTAAGTCTCCCTTAGGAAGACTTATTCTTTCAAGTTTTTCTTCATACTCTAAACAAGTGTATAGAGCTGAATGAAGGTTATCAATGGCATTAAAGTGGCTTGTTTCTGAGGGCAAATGAGTTCAATCATTTGGTTGTATAATTTGGTGAAACACAAGTTGAAGGATTTGATAGTCTCACCATCCTTATAAGCGATGTTATTATACTCTCGTAACTGCTCGAATGGGATTTTGGATTTCCCATAGGTAGATTTGAACCAACAGACTAACTCCTCCCAAGTAGATAAGATCTTAGGAGGGAGATCAAAGAAATCGGTCGCAGCCTTCTCTTCAAGGGAATTCACAAATAAGTGCATACAAGTATCGTTGTCATTGGATCCTCTGTTGTGACAGGCATTAGAAAATTCCACCAAGTGTTCATTCGTAGTGACAATTTTATTCCTTGGAAACCTAGGGACATGATCTTTGAATTTAGGAAGTGGATGAGTAGCAGGTGATAGGTTAAGAGGAGAGGAAACATGCCACAGGGTAGTTGTAGCATATTATTCAAACTCAACAATCCCATACTTTTTAATGACTTTGGCAGGGTTTGTAGTATATTGGATAGGGACTTGGTGACTATATAAGATACCAATCACTGAAGAAGTTGAAGATTGAGACGAAGAAGCACCTCCAGTGCTACCAGATCCACTACTAGATTCCATCTTGTGGATGATAAGTAAGGGAGAGAAAGACAAACTAAATGAATCGGACAAAGTTCTCCTTAGAGCACTTTTTTGAGTTGACAACACAACGTTCCTTATTCCTATTTCAAAAATAGGATTAATTTTCGGTGATAAACCTCTTCTTCTCCTAGAAATACGAGGGTATAAGGACATGAAAAGAAGATCAAAACTGTAGGAAAAAGAAAGATGTGGTTGATTCCTAAGTTGTCTTTGCCTAGCTTCCCAATGTTCTTGGGAACTTATATATTGTTCAATGTTTGCCCACGAGAGATTAATCTCAACGCAGGTATTAGCGGTATCTAAGATGGTATTAAACAAATTTAAAGCAATGATGGTCTGATCTTGAAGACTGGGCTCTATATTGGGCTGCCTTGCAACATGTATAGTCATTAAGAAATGAAACAGTCAAAGAATCAATATCAGAAATGTAAATATATTCAATGATAAGAAAGCATAAAAATCAACCAGAGAGATATGGAAGATCTCCCCAGTATGGTCACCAAATAAATGTTGAGGAAAAGATACGAAATAATCTTACTCAAGCATTTTTCAGATCTTTCTTGGCTAAGGAAAGATAGACGGGAATATCACCCTATGTTTATAGCATCAAAATTTGTTTCCTAATCCACAAGTATTAGTTACAAGGGCTTAGGTTGATTTTTTTATAAATAAAAGATTGTTGTAAAATTCATCATTTTTGTATAATTTTCTTAATATAACAGATGCAAAAGTAAATGTGGAGACAAAATAAAAAATACCAAGTCACATATTAACACATATGAGACAGAATAACAATCGCTTATTTCATTCCAAGAAATCAAAAAAATATTTCTCTTTACAAAAATCCTTGAGGGAGTTTGGACCAAAGTCAAACTTAGATGTCCCCGATGAAAACCACACAAAAGGACTTTTGACAGAAAGTAACAAATTGAACTTTAAAAGATGGATCAGCTTGCCACATATTGCCGCCCACTCGACTCTGCACAATATCCTTTATCAGTCATGAAATTTAATTCATAAATAGACAAGTCTACATAGACTATCAAAGATAGATCAACACCTCTAAAAAACAAGTGTCTAAATGATGTAATTCAGTCTTGAATCTTGTTGTCTGCAATAGGACCCTGTTGTCATAAAAGAAAATTAGGCTTTTGATGAATTAAAGAATGAATGAAAACTGAACTATCTCAATAAAATTCCATAGCAAACCTTAGTATGATTTCTCCTTCTATTCTCCTCTTGTTCTTCCTTCTCTTTTTTCCTTTAAGCAATTAAAATTAGTTGAAGTAGTTCAACTACCTCTTTTAGTTAAGTTAACTAAAACTCAACTAACTTTTAGTTTAGGGGAGGAATTAATATAATAATAATAATAAGGGTATTTAATAAATAATAACTAGTAGGTGGGACCCCTTGTGACTCCCTTTAGTTTCTTAACAAAAATAAACATAACTAGTCAATCAATTAAACACATCCCTCCTTGTGGCTCCCATCAACATCTCATAATTTGAAAATTAAATATCAATGATATTTTAAACCATATCCAAACATATAATATCCAAAAATAGTATGTTGTCCAAAAACTTCAGCAGTCAACTGTTCTCAACAATCAATAATAAAAATATAATCAAAAACCATATTTTCCACTTTGGGAGGCAATTTTCCCTTTGTTTCTACTGTCTCCCTTTGAATTTTTTGAATTAGCCTTACGATGTGTGGAGCCTTTAGGCTTGATCTCACTGATGACATGAGAACAATAATTTCTCAAGTGCATGCAAGATGAAACAGATTTGGTTGAATCACTTGAGGGAGAGGATGGGGAAGCAACAACTTTTCCTTTATCATGTGTGTGATGGGCTTCGATTTTGAGTCTCTTACTTGCATGGGAAGACTGTACAGGTGGGTGTGCAGGTGAAATTTGGACATTTGGGTTAACTGGTGGAGGAGGAGCAGGTAGAGACAAATTGGGCCAGCCACGATGTTGGGAGACAACTGGGTGAGAAATCTCTTGCGATCCGTCATTCTCAGGGAATTCATGTTGTACTGAAACATGAAGGGGAACATGGATACCAAGGACATGTTGGGGTTGGAAGGGAGGCCTTTTTGGACTAGGTTGGACTACCCCTTGTCCAATCCAATTGAAAAATACATCTTGGAAGAGTTGGTTTAACTCTTGTGTATCTGCATCAAAATGTATCGATAATCTTGGCCTTCTAGGCCCTCTGTTCCAATTCCCTCTACCCCTGTCATTTCGGCCATGGCCTCCTCTACTGAAGAAGCTCATCCTATATGCAGTGTTTATTAGCATCTAGTTTATTAAACAAACCATACATGACATCTCTTAAATATGAAACAAAGTTTGGCTCAACAATCACATCAAACCCCTGCAATCCAATCCATAAATTCATTCAATACTTGTCTGTTGGCATAGGGGCAGACCCAGGGTTCAACGCTCAAGAGCGCACCAACAAAGCCCTAACTACCGGCCCTTTCGGCAACACCTGCGAAGTAGACGAAGTCTCACCCGAGGTATAGGCAGGGGTGGTTGCAGGACTTAGGTGTCTACAACCTTAGCTGGGACACAGATATGTGATTATATTTCTTACGGTGAACTTAGAATCAGTTATTTCCTAACATACATTTATTAATACACTTCGCATAAATCACAGAGCACCGCAGTAATTACTCAGATCTAGCACTTAGCAATGATAAACAGGTTATACTCAATAGATTAATCACTTAGCATCTTATGTATCATATCTAGCATGCATTCATATCTCATAAGCACAAAGCACCAATAAATCTATCTAAACATATCAGAGCACTTAGCAAGAGAGATACAAACACATCAGCACAGTACACAGAGTTACCATGGTTCACCCCCACCCTGGGGCTACATCCACAAAGTCTTCTTTATATTATCTCGGTCAAGCAGTTATAGCACGGAGCTTCAATGACCCTTACCCCACATAGGACAAGATATTTGCGCAGCTTGCTAGATCCTCTTTCCCCAGGTAGATCCAAGCACTAAGCCTTCTCAAACTCTATGCACTCAACACTTATTACAGCATGCACAGAGCTCTTATAGTCACACAAACTTTTGATAACATAGATCCAACTTATGCACTAAGCCATCAATTAGATAGGGCCCCCTTTCTTACATGGCCTAGACCTCTATTTATACATAGAAAAAGGCCTAAACAAGGGCTGACATCCCTTTCCCATTACAATATTCCCAAAAAACCCAAAAAGGTTCCATAAAAGGTGGTGAGATCCCGTGATCTCCCCTTCGCCATGCGCTCCATCTTCGACAAGTAGTCGAAGTACCAAACGGTCAACTATGACCAAGTATTTCTCAAAACTTGGTCGAGGGCCAACAGGCCCCCAACACTCACATGTGACTCGTCCTGAGTCACTCTTCCCTGGGTAATTCTACCTCGAAGGCCTCGAGCTTCGCTCGAGCTGCTTCGACCTATTGCTTTGCTACTATTTCTTGCTCAGCAAAATCTTGAATGAGTGTGTTACTAATTGGTCCTTCTAAGCGTTGCTCTATTGTGTTCACAACCTATTCTAGGTCTGTCCCTTGGCTCTCAATATCTAAGAATAGTTGACATGCCCTATCCTGCAAAGGTTGAATTTGCTGTGTCACTTCCATGACCTTGCTCTGGATCATATGAATCTGCTGCTGCACGATGCATTGTTCATGGGACCTCTTCATTTTCTCTATGGTCGGTAGGGCCTTCAGTTGTACCTATAACTTCTCGGCTTGGTACTTTGCCTCCTGGAGTTGTGACTCCAATTTATGCAATTTAGGGTTCTCAGATAGGTTCTCATGTATCTGCGCACTTCTACTACTTAATTTCTTACATTCTTCAGTGAGTTCCTTAATCCTTTCTACTGTACTTTGGGCATTCACTTCTCGTTGGTCACGTTCTTCTTGTGGAGTACTCGGTATAGCTTGGAGCTATAGTTCTACTACTCTTTGTTGCAGTTGTTGAATGAATTCAGCAAGCTTCATTACTTGGCATTCTATGGGTTCTTCTGCCTTATGTTCTAAGACATTCACAGAGAGAAAAGCTTTGTTGACTACTTCTTCGATCCCGATTTGCTTCACGAGAAGTTGCTCATTCTCTTTTTTATCTTTGCGCATTCTTTATCAAACTTCTCTTGGATGGCCTCCTTCTCTTGCTGTGAAGCTTGGCGTTGCTCTATGATTTCCTCGTGTGTGTTCTTTAGGGCATGGGTGGCCTGTGTTGTTACTTCTTCTGCTTTTCAAAGGCGTACTTTGACTAGGTCGGCAATCCTGCGAAGTTGAACTGACTCGTCTCCTGCTTCGGGTGTTCCTTCTAGCATAGGCGCAGTTGAGACTGTGCGGTTAGACTGGAGGGCTCGATGTACTTCTTGGAGCTCAACTTCGATTATATCCTACATCGTCTATTGCTTGGCCTCCTTCTATTTTGTGATCTCTTCTATAGCTTCATTCAAAGTCGTGAGGAGAATGCTAAAGTCATCTGAATTGAGAGTGGTCTTCATCTTGGTCATGGTGGCTTTGGCTTTCTTCTTAACTAAAGACTTCGAAGGTGACCTTTTTATTTTCTTTAGAACTTTGATTTCATTTTCTGGTTGTTGTTCAACTTCTTCTAGGTCTTCGTCGTTACCTTCTTCATCTAGTGTGACGGAATCTATCCTTACAGAGCAACTATCCACATCTTGAACTTCTTCAGTTTTCTTCGTCTCCTTTGTCTTCTTTGTCTTCTTTGTCTTCTTTGTTTTACTGGGCCCAGGTGTGTCCTACGCAGCTTGTGGGCTTCTGATATTTGAAATATCAGCTGGATCTGCTGCAACGAGGAGGTTCGTCGACCATTCCTTAGTGATCTCTTCAAGGTCTTCTTTTGTCAGTTTATAATAGGACTGCAATTGTTCCTGGTGCTCATCAGCGCATGGAGTTAGGTATATGAAGTGGCGATCCACACTGAACTTCATTAAGGGTCTGAATCTGTGGAGTGTATTCGGAGTAATGTGAGGTGTGGATTTTATCGAGGTCTTCAACTCGATGTAGTATCTGTGAAAGAGGGCATTCGACTGCTATTGCTTGCTCATATCTATCGTGTACCATAATGTATTGAACTTCATAGCCAATGGTTCAAACGGTAGGGTTTCAATAAAAGTGGCATCCTTCGGCATCTCCCATGCTATGAAGGCGATCAGAATGAGAAGCTAGTTGAAGTGGAACTCATATCCTTGGTCTTGTGCTTCTCTGCAATCCAATTCAAGTTGATCTGCTAGGTACTTCGACCAGCTCATTTGGACTCCTACGCATTTTCCTACGAGATCAACTACAAACCCAGATACTTGCATTGTTTTGTTCTTATGGACTAACTTTCATGCGATCACTTGACAGGCGAGGCACACTGTGCCACTATCAATAGAGGTTACCTTGTAACCTCACGCGCCTTTTTCAACATTTCCATAGGCCTCTTTAATCTTTTGTGAAAGAGCGTGATCTATGGTCTTTCCAGGGTAATAGTCTTGCGGGT
>JASDQU010245371.1:10970-27352 GCA_032191745.1 Picea mariana | reverse complement strand
ACTCTAGAATTTTGGAAAATGGAAATTAGTATTTTTCAAAGAATAAAAGGGTACTCAATGATACGAGGTCAATTGGGTATGAAATTTGGATAGTGTGGAGTAGGATCTATCACGATGAAACCCAATAGAGGATTTAGCTAAAATCCAAGGGGTTTGTAGTGAAGAATAAAAATAGATCAAAATCCATTATTCAGGAATAGTTTTTGTTTGTAAGTGGAGAAAAAGTGACCTAAGATTCCAAAAATGCAAAAAAAAATACTTATCATTTGATCTCCTTAATAACCTAGAAAAAAAATTCCTCGTGAAAATTTTCCATTTTTTCTCCATTTTGAAAGATAATAGTTTTTGCCAAAATTTTCGAAGTCCAGAGACTGCAAACGGGGCAAAGTTGACAATTCTAGATCGATGAAAAAAATGATTGGATCATTAGATCACCAAAATGAAGGTTTTTGGGTGTTCAATTAGAAGTACTATTAACACCTAATACAAAACAATTCTTGGTTCACACTATATTTTCTTCCACAGGGAAATGTGAAATGTGAAAAAATGGTAAATGCGTAGAAAATGGGAAAAAATGGTAACTTCTAAGAGATATAAATTTTAGCTCAAAAATCATAATTGAGAATAATTATAGTTGTTGGAAAGGTGTTGTATAGGATAATATAACATAAGAATTATTTCTTCACAATATGTTTCTGGTTGTTTCAAAAAGTGAGCAAAATAAATCCTCTAGGCTTGATTGGATAGTGTAAATGTCAATGTGAATGATCCCCTAAGTGTCTTCCATTTAGGTAAATACTTTTAGGTTTGATGGAGCATGAAAAATGAGAAAACAACTAATGAGGACACTATATAATTCATTATGGTTCTTGCATAGTGTTGTGAAGGCACAATGGGATGTGCAAAAGAACAATAGTTCAAGGTGTAGATTAACTAGCTAGTTGGACAATTAGATCAAGTATTTCTGAGTACTTGGATAAATAGGGATATTCAAGATAATGGTATTATTTGAATGTTGATATATAGATAGATAAATTCCATGGATGAATATTTCTAAGGTTCTTTTACTTTTGATTTCAGATCAATCATGAAGGAATAAGGGACTAAGAGTGTTTGATGGTGCCTTATGCAGAATGCATCCAATGCATTAACTAAGATAACATATGCAAGTTGGTTTGTAGATAAGAGAAATGGGATATCATTATCATCAGATCTAGTTATGGAATACACCAAATTAACAGTGACAGGTGTAAGGATCCTATGCCTATCATATACTAGCATGTAGAGATGGCATCCTTATGTATAAAGGATGATGTATGTTTCTTAAATTTTGGAAATAATGACAGGAAAATATGGAAGTTGTAGACCAAAATTGCAAAGGATGAATTTAAGGACAACCAATATGGTAGAGTAAATATCCAAAGAAAAAAAAAAGAACATGCACCTCATGCACCTGATTGGTGAACCATCTTTTTCGGAAAATTAGATGTATTCCTAAAAGAGTTGCAAAATATAAACCATCAACTTAAGTGTAAGTCTTTTGAAGTAAATGATGAATTTTCACTAACAAGGAAGCTTCTAATGGTGTAATAAAGAATCACAATGTGTGGATCTATCTTGTGGTGAAGAATTTTCCATGGAAATGAAATTCAAATTCCAAAATTGAATGAAGCCTAAAGACAACTGGATATAAGGGCATGAAATAAATTATGAAGGATTTTCAATTGGTAGAAGATGTTGCAATATTAAGAAAATGATTATAATAGTAAATGTGAATTGTTGGTATGAGTTGAAGGTAAATAATGCTAAGTGCATTTTAAATATACCAATAGGTAGTAAGTCCAAGAAAAGCATAAGATATCGCAGTGACTTCTAGATATCAAGTATCAAGAAGGCATATGAAAGGAAATGCATATCAATGCTTGATTGGTGGAAAAGTAGAATGGAATTTTTAATGATTCCATATGAAGATGGATTAACATAAAATGAAACATTATAGCGTGATAGAAATAATGACAAAAAAAAGTTAAGATTGGGGCCATATTTTCCAAAGAAAAAGGAAGCAACTAATGAGGTGGTAATACTATATTGGGTTGGAAATAAGGTAATGGTCCAAATGGCCTTGGACAAACTTGTTCAGTACAAAAGGTGAAACAATACATAGAGGTTAACAAAATGCAGAGGCAACTAAAAATAAAATAAAATTATTTCCATATTCAAATTGTTCTTAAGGGCAGCTCGGGACAACAAATGAAGCTACACCAGTGTTAAAGGAATCTACATGATACTAAGGAAATTATTGTAGCAACACATGAAGGACAAGAACATCAAGATAGACATACTAATGATGGGGATTCTCTCACCTTAAAATTTCTTTTGTTGATGAAGTAGAGATGCATGTTTAAAGTAGAAAGTATAAATGTTTATACATATTATGAAGTGTTACCTGGTGAGAAAATAACAACTAATGATCTATTGTGTGATTGATAGAAGGACATGAATTGAATACCATATGATGAATAATTCCATGGTATTCATTGTGGTTGTTGTGCATGCCAATTCGGCATGCAAAACAACCACTATGGTTGTTGTGCATGCCTAATGTGAGACACATAATAAAGACAATTAAAGTGAGAAATCAACCTAAAACCTTTTTACATGAAATTAAAAGAACTCAACCACTCAAACTAGTCAAGTAGACTAAATTTTAATCTAATATATGAAACTATTACTCCTATTAAGCATGAGAATAGAAAAATTTATGATCCACTCAGCCTAAGTTTTAAATTGAAATACCAATAATGAGGTACAACTCCGAGACTGGAGAATAAAAGCATGTTTCCTTCTTAAAAATTTACATGCTACATTAAAATTAGGCTATCTCATCCATATACATCCGTTCTCTGGAACCTGCTCTCCATTCTACAATTGTTTTTTCCAAAATCATGTTTTTAAAAATTGGATAAGTTGCTTCATTGTGTTTGATTTTTTTCAGATTATGTATTTAAAAAATTGAAATCTTGATCTTGCTAACATGGATTCAAATATCATGAATGTAAAGGACTATCCTAATTATTATAACCTGCATTCATCTCATGTTGGTACTTTCTTACTATGTTTTTATTTTTCATAGGGATGGTAGTTTTTTTTCCCATAATTTAGGCATGCCAGAGATAGACTTCGAATTCTTGGGAAAAAAGTGCTCCCAAACTGTAAAATATATGTACAAAAAATATATAAAAGAATGAACCCATGAATGAAGCATATGTATATATGACATGAAATCCTATGAATAATAAAAGATAGTGTGGTTTCGTTTATCATGGTAAAGACTTTCCTGCAATGGCCTTTCAATACATGTCGAGTGTTATGTTTAGAGAGGAGTTGAAATTTGATTTCAAGTAGTCGAAGAATCCATTTCTTCCCATAACAATTAGGAAAAAAGATTTTGTTGCATGCATTGCATCATTTTTGGCGTGAAGTTGCACCATGATGTTCCCATACATTATTCTAAAATATTCATATTTATTCTTCAAGAAATGGTTTTGAACATTAAACTTCAGTTTTAAATGACTAGTGAAAAATGTTGAGAAAGCAACAAAGCCACTTCTTGATATTACCATCACCATCACAGCCAAAGAAAGTTCTTGGTTCAATACAAATTCAATTCCTTACTGAATTGTTTC
Source organism: Picea mariana (assembly GCA_032191745.1). NCBI lineage: Eukaryota > Viridiplantae > Streptophyta > Pinopsida > Pinales > Pinaceae > Picea > Picea mariana. The sequence goes on along the minus strand of JASDQU010245371.1, from coordinate 23,666 downwards.
AACTCCACTGGTTCCATTTCCATATCAATGAGTTGTTGTTGAACTGTTTCCCCCTCCTTGTTGCCTGAGGAATCTAGTGAAAAATCAAAAGTCAAAATTATTAATGACCCTAGTTAGGATTAATTGCAAGGACCTTATTAGGATGGATTTCTACAAAAGGATCAAGAAGTGTTTGTGTTGTAGTACCTGTGCATGGCATGACATATCAAGGCAAGGCATGCCAATGCAAGGCATGGCATGTCAAGGGAAGTTATTTCAATGCAAGGCAAGGTCTGTCAAGGAAAGGCATTCTAATTCAAGGCAAGGCATGTCAGGGAAAGCCATGGAAAGGCATTCTAATTCAAGGCAAGGCATGTCAGGGAAATCCATGGAAAGGCAAGGTAAGGAATGTCAAGGCAAGGCATGGCATGTTAAGGTAAGGCATGCCAAAGCAAGGCAAGGCTTGTCAAGGAAAGGAAAGACATGTCAAGGCAAGGCATGGCTTGTCAAGGAAAGGCATGTTAAGGAAAGGTAAGACATGTCAAGGCAAGTCATGGCTTGTCAAGCCAAGGCATGGTAAGGCAAGGCATGGAAAGGCAAGGAAAGGCATGTATTTTCAAGGAAAGGTATGGAAATGCAAGGCAAGGCAAGGAATGTCAATGCAAGGCATGGCATGTCAAGGCAAGGCATGCCAAGGCAAGGAAAGGCTTGCCAAGGAAAGACATGGAATGTCAAGGAAAGGCAAGACATGTCAAGGCAAGGCATGCAAAGGCTAGACATGGCATGTCAAGGCAAGGAATGACATGTCAAGGAAAGGCAAGGCATGTCATGTCAAGGCAAGGCATGCCAATGCAAGGCATGGCATATCAAGGCAAGGAAAGGCAAGACTAGGCATTGGCAAGGCTAGACATGGCATGTTAAGGCAAGGAAAGGCATGTCATGTCAAGGAAAGGCATGTCAAAGCAAGGCATGGCATGTCAAGGCAAGGCTAGGCATATAATATTTTTATGATCTTTACTAATGTTTATTAGAATTGTTGAATGTTTTACAACATTGAAATGAAATCTTAGTTGTAACTTATTTGATATTATATTATCATATGTGCACTTTGGTATGGTGTAATAGGATTATCGTTTCATTTCATATGTTGTAATATTAGATATATAACAGAGAAATTAATTATTGCATGAAATAACTAATAAATTTTCATTCTAAATGTTTGTTTTTGCAGAACAAGGATCTTTCAGAAGATTCATATCATCCTAACCAAATAGGTCCACATCATGATGTTGGGTCTGATTCTCAGATGGCAGATGATGCTCATGATGGCACAGATAGATATGACAATGATGCCATTTTCGATGTAGATGACAATGATGATCATGATCACGATGGTGATGATGATGTTGACGCAGTTGCTGGTAACAGCCAATGATATTCATGATCATATAGACTGCATCATTGATCATTTTTGATATATTGTTATAATTCTTATTTTCATGGTTACTATCATATATATCATTTTCTCTGCCTCTAGTACCATATTATTTAGTTGTATCATTTTGACATGTTTCATGTTGACTTATATCGTTTGGACATGAAATATCATATTGACTTGTATCATTTTGTCTTACATAATTTATCATTTTTATTTATATCATTTGTACATGATGTATCATTTTGACTTATGTCAACTATTGGACATGTATCATTTTCAGATGATATTGATCTACTGGCATATGTATTTGAATTTCACTTGCTTTAGTTATATATGATGATGATCTTATCAATATTGAATCGTCAATTTTTATATATTGAAAGTGGTTGATGAATTTTGGATGCATATTTATTACGTATCATGGTTTTGATTTACTGCTCATGATGGATGTTGTCAAATTCACTTAAATTTTAGATATTTGACTCACTTGTTTTAATTATAGATGATGATCATGTTATAATAATTATCTTTTTATTCTATATATACTCGATGTTGTATATTCTATTTTGATGGAGATTTAATAAGTATAATGATGTTTTTAATTTGTATGGATGTACGTTTCCCTAAAAAAATCTTTATAAATGTTATCCTATAAAATATTTCAAATGCATATATATGACTAGCTTATTGTATAATCATATAAGTTATTTAAGAGACATGATATATTTAACTAATTAAATTGAAATAAAACATATTAAATTAATAATTGTAATAAAAAAAAGAAGCATTGTTGGAAGAAAGAAAGGAAGCAACAATGGAAGCTAAATTGGAAGAAAAATTGGAATCCACACTAGAAGCAAAACTAGAACCCAAACCAAAAGAAAAACGGGAAGCAAAACTAGAAGAAAAAATAGATGTAAAACTGGAAGCCAAACCAGAAGCAAAATTGGAAGCCATATTAGAAGCAAAACTGGAAGCCAAACCAGCAGCCAAAATGGAAGGCATATCAGAAGAAAAACTGGAAGAAAAATTTGGTGTTATTCCTGGCACCAAACCGGAAGAAAAATTTGAATCCATATTAGAAGCAAAACTGGATGTATAACGGGACGCCAAAATAGACAAAAAAATGGAAGAAAAATTGGAAGGCATATTAGAAGAAAAACTAGAAGCAACACTTGGTGTTATACCTGGCGCTATTTCTAGCATTATTCATGGTGCTAATCCTGGTGTTTTTTCTGGCACTAAACCTGGCACTATTCCTGGCTCTAAACTTGGCACTAATCCTGGCACTATTCCTAGCGTTAGTTTTCTAGTGCTAAATCTGGTGCTGATTCTGGTGCTAAATCTGGCATAATCGTAAAAAGTCCATATTGCACCCAGTTTTGCGCCAGAAAAGGTGTCTGATTAATGGACTAAAATACATTAAATTTCAGCACTAATTTCTTATTATGTTGTAGTGTTTTATGGTTTTTGTTGTGTATGTTGCATGTGTATTTCTATTATTATTCTATAAGAATCTATGTATTTGCAGAGTATTTGTATGTTTAAATTTGGTATACAATTCACATTTTTATCATGGCATAGCCCAATTGGATGTTGGGGATGCTACAATATGGTGTCAGAGATCTATTTTTCAATTCTAAGCTTGGATGGGCTGAGCAAGTTGAATTGAATCAAGTGCATGGAATTGGGGAAAAGCCCCAATTTATGTTGTTAAATTCATGTAAATTTTGAGAAAATGTGGCCAAGTGGTGAGATATTCTTAATTTAATATCTATTCTAGAAAATTAAGTACTAGAATTGGTCGAATTTGAAGTTACAGGGTGTCGGGAGGACGCTAATAGAACACCTTGACTGTGTTCAAAAAATCAGGAGGTGTAGCAGTTCGAGAAATCAAGCAGAGGAAAGAAACCACAACAACTGTTGATTTGGACTGCAAGATTAGATTTGGTCCATTGGATCAAAACCAAACGAGAGGAGAGCACACGATAGAGGAGATCAAATCCCAACTGTTAGATATGAGCATGAGAGAAAAAGGGTCATCAATCAAGGTTATTGGGTCATTAGTCTTGGCCAAAGTAGAGTGGATCTCATCCATAGATCCCATCATTGAATCTAAGTCGTAGATCTCACGGTTCAACAATTCGACACTTTGAGAGATTTTAGTCCTTGTGTTTCTAGGAGGAGAAATCCCTGAAGCCTGGAGTCCCGAAACAGATCTTAGTCGTAGATCTCATAGTGAAGCGAGGGTCGTTGATTGGTAGCCCTTCAATGTTAGGCTATTTGAGAGATTTCAGAGTTAGATGTTGGAAAGTGTCTGAAGCCCCAAAGCTACGAAGTACTAGAGTTAATCCCCATTATTGATCAACTGAGAAGTCTCAGTCATTGATCTGTTCCCTTCACAATTTCAACGTTAAACTATTCGGGGGTGTGATGGTGATTTGGAGAAAAGAACCCCAAAGCCCAAATTTATGGAGTGTCAGAGTAACAAAGCTCCAGATAACATCGATTCAAGAGTTCACTAGTTTGACAGTCTAAGAGAATTGTGAGTGGGAGTCGTGGAAAATCCTGAATCCTGAATTTTCGGAGTCCCGGATTTGATCTCAGGAATAGATCTTGGTAGGAAGCGTGGACCGTCAATCCCTAAACTCTCCAGGATTTCTCCAGTCTGGCATTAGCGAAATTTGGAGTGTGTTGCGGGTAAATATTTTGAAGCTAGAAGTTCAGGAGTGTCAGAGTAACAAAGTTCCAGATAGCATCCATTCAAGAGTTCGTTAGTTCATCAATCTGAGAGAATTGCGAGTTGGAAACTCCTCAAGACCGAAGTTCCAGAGTCCTGGATTTGATCTCAGCCGTGGATCTTGGCAGGAAGTGTGGACCGTCGATCCCTAAACTCTTCGAGATTTCACCAATTCAAAATTCGATAAATTTTGAGTGTGTTATGGGTAAATCTTTTGAAGCTTGAAGTTCTGGAGCGTCGAAGTAATGAAGCTCCAAATAGCGTCCATTCGGGAGTTTTCCAGTTCAACGTTTGGGAAATTTTGAGTGTGTTGTGGGTAAATATTATGAAGCTCGAAGTTCTGGAGCACTGGAGTAATGAATCTCCAGATAGCATCCATTCAGGAGTTCGCTAGTTCATAGTTCGGTAAATTTGGAGTGTGTTGTGGGTAAATATTTCGAAGCCAAAATCCCCAAAGTGTCGAAGCCCTGAAGCTAGGGAGAAGACCTACACCCACCGGTCAAAGTCACTTTATGACTGAATTCGGTCAGTAACCACTCTAGGAAATTGGATTGTTGAAAATATGAATGTACACGAAGCGTCGAAGTCCTGGAGCTCCGGATAGCACCTTTTAGTTGAGCACTTGGATCTATCCTGCGGTCACGTGATATTTCCGCCGAAGAAAAGGAGTTGGAGCTTGTGGTTTTTATTTTAGGTGAAAGGGGATTAAAGTAAATCACCCACGGGTTTTGTTGGACCTTCTTAAAAAAATAAAAAGGGCCTGTGTACATTATGAGAGGATCCGACATGGGTCCAAGAGCTAATTCAGCTCCAAAAGAAGAAGACCTATACAAGGATTACACTCACAGAAAGGACAATTTTCAAATAACCATAAATTTATGCTCAAGACTCAGAATTGAGCATGGAAATAAGAGTTGGAGAGGTATTGGATAGTAGAATATAAATATTCACCCAAAAAATTGATATGGGCAGTCAATTTTCAGGAAATCGGAAGAAAGAATTTTGATGCATTATTGAACCAGAATTGTGCATAATTTCATGAATTTGTTAAATCAATTAGCCTAACAAGTTTTGTTGGCTGCACATTTTGCAGAGTTAACAACAATTAGATCAGAACAAGATCAACACAAAGTTCAGAATCATGGAAGATATTGATCCGAATTATTTTCGAAACTAAATGAAGTAGAGAAATTATAATGAAATGCTCATGAAAATTGCTAGAAACGGAGAAATACATCAATACTTGATTTCTATTAATGAAAGAATTGTAAAGAGGCTGTAAAAATATAGAGTGCAAGACTCGCTAGAATGGTGGCATATTTATCTCTGGGAAGAGATGTGATGGCTATGCTCATTCGCCAAAAGATTACTACAATGAGGCTCTGAAGGCCTTTTTATGATAAACATGAATTCCAAAACCCTAGACATCCAAAAACTTAACCCTAGGAGATGAAACACCAAAAGTCATGTGGGCCCCATTTGGGTAAGTTAGTACATTAACTTCCTAGGATCATAACTTTGGCATACGATCTCCATTTTAGGTGCGTGATAGCCCACTGGAAAGGTATTTTCAAGAAATACGCATTATGCTATCAAAATCCGAATTCGTCTACAATTTGACTGTGGCACGCCAAAAAAACATTGTTTAGGGTCCCAAAACAGCCCAGGAAGTATAGGAAGATGTGTTGACATGAAAACATACAAATTAATCTTGGTGGATTAGGTGGGAGGCCATCAGTATCCACCTGAACATGTGTAGGGCTTTAGACAACCCCATAAGTGTAGAACCCACAATTACAAAGAAGTACAGAAGAATGTGTTGAACTAAAAATTGACAAGAGGAGCCAGTTGGAATAGGTGGGTGGCCACCAATATCCACCTCGGTAAATCCTCCCCCTTAGGAAGAAATGGTATCCATTGTGTTGAGTTCCCAGGGAAGAGGGGAAAGAATTTTATGAATCTGAATCTTGGTGAGCTATGTGCCTTGTTGGAGAAGTTGTGTTTCTTGGCTTGTGGAAGACTTTCACAAACCTGTTGTTGGAGGGGTTGAATCTGTTCCACCAACCTGTTGTCTCTGGGTTTGACGAGGTATTGTGTAGGCACCATTGTAGGTGAAGAAACAATATATTATTTCCCTTCGACAAACATTTTTTTCTAGATAGAAGGTGTTGAGGATGTAGAGGTTGTAGTGGTCTTATGTGCATCCTTTAAACAGACTGTGAAGAGGATGAATTTTGTAGTATGAGATATTACCTTGCAGCATTTTTTTGGTGGAGCAATAGTCAGAACTACCTTTGGTATCCTATAGAGATGACCTCCCAGAGTAATAATGACACTACGAGGTCTAGACTCATATACAACATGATGTTTCCACATATATGGTTGGACCAAAACAACATCAAAGACATCAAGAGGGGAAACATCACACACTACCTCATCCTTAAAGGGTTGGATTCCATAGGACATGCGACACTGCTAGCTGACATGGAGATCTCATCCCTGGTGAAGCCACCCAATGTTGTATGGTTACGGGTGTTGTGTTGTCAACAACCCCAATTGTTTAACAACCTTAACTGAGATGAGGTTCTTCTGATTGTCGTTGTCAAAAATGAAATGCAATGGGGTCCCCTTCACCCACATCTATGCACTCTCCCTCTTCATGATCTATTGGTTATTCTGGTTGAATTGTTGTGGTCGCGACAGTAGAAATGGGGTCTATTTCGATGATCTCTCTATTTTCAATATTTTCTGGATCGGATTCCGAATCAGGGTTCGACTCCTTATATTTGACCTTGACCACCAATGACTATTTTGAGCAACATTCATCGGTGTTGTGCCAGGGGATTTTGTGGAAGTCACACCACTTCCCGATGTCATTCTTTGTCTTTCCTTTACCCTTATTTTCATGTGTATTGGACTGGTTTTCTAGTGGTTTTTGGTTAGGGCCATATTTACCATACTTTGGTTGTTGTAGATTTGCAGACCTGAATTCCTATTTGTTCTGGTGCCTAAATTTCTGCTCGATTTTTATAGCATATTGATAGGTAGCTCCTAATGATGAGATATTTAGGAAATCCATTTTGGTTTGGATGTACCTATGGAAGTCCCCACGGTATTTCAGAACCATATGTTTCTCGGAATCTTTGATACCTAGCTTGGTGCGCAAGGTATGGAAAGTATTTGTGAACTCTGACACTATTTGGCTCTTCTTTTGCCGCAATTTTCTCCATCTCATGTACTGGTCTTCATAGTTATCAACATGATAGTACTGTTCTTTGATCTCATCCACAAAAAAATCCCAACTGGGCTCGGCCCCATATATTCCAAATTCCTCTGTGGAACTTTGCTCCTAGTAAGTTTCCCATTAATGTTTGACATGGGGGAGAGCCTTGAGGAGTGCGAAGGTGATATTTTCGCTGTCGAGAAAATTTTGAATAGAGAAATAACCTTCTAATAGATTTAACCATTTTTCTAGGGCATCTACATCTATCTGACCTTCAAATATGGGAATATCAAAATTAACTTGTACCTTGAAGGGAGAGGTTCCTCCAAAATGGCCCCTTGATGAATATGCGCCTGTGGCTATCAACAGGCATTGAAGGATGTGTGAAAAATTCTCCATCATTTCATCCCTCTGTCACACGAGAGCTTGCTCAAGAAACATGTTAATAAAATTTTATGTTCTGTCGTTTTTCTTTTCTTCCGCCATCGAGGGTTTCTTGGGCATGCGAGAGTGATTTTCCTCAAGAGAGACTAGCTCAAGACCCACCAGGCTATACTCAGACCTCGTCAAGGACATGTGCTGAAAAATGATCAAGAGCAGCCTTCTCTGATACCACTGATCCAGATTATTTTCGGAACAAATTGAGGCAGAGAAATTATAATGAAATACTCATGAAAATTTCCAGAAACAGAGAAATACAACAATACTTGATTTCTATTAATGAAGGAGTTGTAAAGAGACTATAAAAATACAGAGTGCAAGACTCACCAGAATGGTGGCAGCTTTATCTCTAAGAAGAGATGTAACGACTACACTCATTCACTAGAATATGATTAAAATGATTCTCTAAAGGCATTTTTATGATAAACATGAATGCCAAAACCCTAGACATCCAAAAACCTAACCCTTGGAGATGAAACACCAAAAGTCATGTGGGCCCCATTTGGGTAAGTTAGTACATTAACTCCCCGGGGTCATAAATTTGGCATACGATCTCCATTTTAGGCACGTTATAGCCTGTTGGAAAGGTCTTTTCAAGGACTATGTATTATGCCGTCAAACTCTGACTTCGTCTACATATTGACTATGGCACGCCAAAAAAACATTGTTTAGGGCCCCAAAATGAACCTAGAAGTACAGGAAGATGTGTTGACATGAAACTATACAAAATAAGCCAGTTGGATTAGGTGGGAGGCCATCAATATCCACCTAGAAGATGTGTAGGGCTTCAAACATCCCCATAAGTGTAGAACCCACAATTACAAAGAAGTATAGAATAAGATGCTAAACTAAAAATTGACAAGAGGAGCCAGTTGGAATAGGTGGGTGGCCACCAATATCCACCTGGATTAGATACACAGGGGGCTTACAACCATGAAGATGAGATCAGAGGGATGTATGTCAATATGGGTAATGAGGGTACAAACTCAAATGGACATGGATAAGGAAAGGAAGAAAAAATAAACTTGGCAGAGACCATTAAAAGTTTGCAAAAGGATGTCCAAAGTTATAAATATGATAATGAGAGGCTTATGAAATCCAAGGAGCAGTAGGAGGGCTTCAACATAAAGTTAATGCGGAGCTTGGAAAAAATATAAAATAAGATGGATAAGGAGAATGACTCAAGAAAATTGGGAAGTCATGGGTCTCATGATGAGGGGAGAAGAACAAGAAGTGTTGGCAGACATCACCATCACTCCACAAGGCATTCCACTAGGAGAACACACAATAGCTCAAGTACATCCCCTGTCAAGAAACATAAGAGGAGTTCTGGGGTGGATGAGATACAAGGAGAAATGAAAAAAATCAAGCCTCCTACATTTGATGGTGACCACAAGAAGGATGAACATGTAGAGACATGGGTTCTAGGCATGAGGAAGTATTTTCAATTGCATAATTACTCTTCACATGCAAAAGGAATAATTTCCATCTACTAGTGTTGGGCTCCAGTTTTGTCATATTTTCTGCCATACAAATACATTCATCATTACACCTTCTCCCCACATTTCGTCAATAATATATCATTAATTACACCATAAACATCCATTATCTTTTGTTATTCATCATATTTGGTTAATACATAGTTTTACATATTTTTAGTGATTAAAAGGATGCTTATACAATAGTTTTATCGATGATGGTTTAATCCTATGTTTCTATGTCCAAGCAACATGTTCATGTATTGTTCATGTTCTAGTATACACACTATCCATGCTTTGGTACATGTATTTTTCTCATTCTAGTACCAGCTCATCTTGTACCAATACTGTGCTCATCCGGTACTCCATGTCATAAAGTACCAACTCGTTTCGTACCAACACTGTGCTCATCTGGTACACCAAGTCATCCAGTACCAGAAGGTTCTATAGTCAACCGGTACCTACACAGTCATATGGTACCCATACTCCATGTTTTCTGGTACCCACACTCCATGTCATCCAGTACTCAGCTCGTCCGATACCAATATTGTGCTCATCTGGTACTCCAAGTCATCTGGTACCAAAAGGTTCTAAAATCAACCGGTACCTACATAGTCATATGGTACCCATAATCCATGTCATATGGTACCCACACTCCATTTCATCCAGTACTCATCTCATCTAGTACCAATTATGCGCTCATCCGGTACCAATGTTGTACTCATCCGGTACCAGGATCAACAACAGTCCTGTACTAGAAATAATTCGAAATTTTGGAAAGCTTCTAGAGGAAAATCGGGGACATGGGTTTTTTCCAGAGCAAAGTTTACATGCGTACATGTGGGACACAATTCACCCACCTCACACATGTGAACCTCCATCTCAGGAGGAATGATTCTGCAAAAATTAGCAAAAATCTCAAACTGCCAACTTGTGCCTCGATTTCTGTGCAGATGGCATCAGATCTAGAAATTCTATGAAATGGGTTTTGTATAGAATATAGAAAATTGAGTAATATGTGGAGACGTTTTCAAAATATGAAATAGGTTGGAAGATATGGGTGGATCCCTAACTCGAATCTTCCCAAATTACAATAAAACCCATATTTTTGAGGATTTTATCTAAATTTGTAAAATTGAAATCTGAGCATTGGGATTTGGTCACATCCACTCCTCAATGATTCTTCATGTATAAATAAGCCTCATAGTTTTGTGAGAAGGAGCCATTAGATTCATGAAATCTTTGTAAGTACGAGGTTTGTTCTTGTGAGAAAGCTTTTAAGATTTGGTTGCCATGTAAAAACAGAGTTCCATGATTAGATGAAAAGATGATTGTTGTTGATCTATTCTGCATCTCCTTGGCTCGATCGATCGTCTCAGGAATCACTGACCATATGAGAAGGGCCCCTCAGTATGGATAAGTGTTTCCATGTTTTAACTCGTTTAGTAGAATATAATATAATTGTATTTCTAGTTTTCTTACGCATGGCTTAATTTCCACTTGTCTATTTGATTTAGTTTTATGAATTCAGGGTTATTTAAAACTCAAGAGTGATTCTTCATTGGCATGCAATTCACATTATCCTTTGTACTTTCATTTTCTATGTTCCTGCATTATGTTATGTTCATGCACCTTGATTGAATTCCATGTTTCATGCACTCACAATTATTAATATAGCCACTCCATGCTTGTATTCATATTTCTCACACTCAATTCGATTATGGTAGTTGAGTTTGGTTTACACAAGAAAATAAATTAAAAATACAAAAACATTCATCCATATATTTGCACCCTCATTCCTGTTGTGTGAATTGATTAAGACCATACTCTTCCACCACATTTATATGATCTATCCCATATCCATCAACATCTTTATTAATAATAATAATATATGAGTGAGATACCTTTGTCTCTAAGTCTGTCATCCAAACCATGGAGAATCAAAATCACTTTTAGTCCATTCTTTCATCTCTTTTTACGCTTCTTTCTATTTTAATAAATTGTTTGATTTACAAAGAATCACTATATGCACACAGTCTTTAACTGTAGAAATAAACATCTTCTTCTTACACTCTGTTTTTTTACTCTTTATGAGAAATTTTCATAAAGGAGTGAACATAAAGGAGTGCATTTCTCATTGCCCAATCTTGTCATTAATCAGATATCCATTCTTCGTTCATGTATTTTTTGTAGAGCGCTCTTATTTTTGTTGACACTTGTAACCATTTGAAGAATTGTTCTTGAGATCCAATTTTAGATTAATTTCGCTTATTGGTCATTATTAGTTTTCTTTCATTGTGATTTGGCTTTCCCATTGGTTTATTTTTTTGTCATTTGAATTCATTTCCGTTTGGTTGTTTCTTTTATTGCATTTAAGTGTGGATCCACTATAGGAAAAAATCATTGAAGGACAAAAAACTTTAGTAAGTTACTCATGATTAATCACACAAACATCACCCCAAGCACATGAAAGACTGTGATCTAAGCCTTTATAGAACTAAGTTATTCCTACGTCCCAATGATGAATCCTTAGTGTTAATTTCCTGCAGTGTGGGTTTGAAGATTGTTTTGTCAGCTTTAGATTAGCCTAGACTAGGCTCTGATCCTGCATTTCATGCACCTGCAACTTGAAGCTTATGAGCCTCGGTTGATAATTAAATGTGGGAATTAATAGTGCATATATTTAGCCCAACATTTTGGCGTCGTTGACATGGAGGTGCTAAAGGGATTAGAGCATAGGTAGGCTGCTTTTGTTTCTCCAAATCCTTGATTGTTCCTTTCATGCAAGTGTGGTTTTATTTTAAGGATGACCTAAGGGTGGATAGAAGATGGTAAGACGTGAGGGAAGAGCCCATGCATCCACTTTAGTGGGGTTGCTCCAAAGTTAGGTTGACCTCTTCCTTTTAGTAGTTAGAATTTTTTTTTTGTTAGCATTAGCCATTTTTTATATATATGAGATGAGAAGCTAACTTGTGTGAATAGATAACTTGGTGACAACAGGGTCCTAGTAGCACAGTGGCACTTCAAGTATATAATCGGTTTGCTTACATTTTCTTTTAGTTTGATTATTTTTCTTTCTTTATGAGATGGTAGCACTATATAAAGGGGTTCAAGCAATGTAATGAGACATGAAGAGAAGTATTGTATTTGGAGTGGTAGCTCAATAGGAGGATGCCCCCTCGAAGAGGCAAGTGAACAGGAGAGAATCTCTTCCATAATAGGATCCATTGTATGGTGTTGCCCTACCTCAAGGGTTTCCATCACCTAAGAACATTCTAGAGGAGGAATCTTCTAGAAGTAGAACCTTCTAAGAAGTCCTCTTACATTTATTATATCTAACTATCATAGTGGGCCTTATTTAATAATATAGTGGACCTAGTCCACCTTACATTGAATG
>JASDQU010245370.1:198256-213023 GCA_032191745.1 Picea mariana | reverse complement strand
ATTTATATTCATTTATAACCAGCGCATAATTCATATTTTTCAAATGCATACACACAATAGGAATTTTCATTCTTAACTTTGACTTTTGATAAAGGGGGTTAAGATAGAGGGTTACTCCTTTTAAGAGTACTTCAAATGGAGTTTCTACGCAATTCATTCATGAGCCCAAGCAGGCCAAGTGTTGTAACCATGCTCTGATACCAATTTGTCACACACCCACTACAACAACCTAGATTTTTCGTCTTTTCCTTCGAGGGATAGGATCCCCAAATTTCTATGGGGCCTAGTGTAGACCATCTCCCTTCCCTTATCCTCCTCCAAGCGACCACAACCTGGCCTTAGCGCAAGCACCTCTCTCAATTCACGATTTGGGAATCAAGGCTCTCGACTCTTATTTCACCAAACGTCGATACGCGAGATGCGATACGGGTATGGCTCCCTCCTCATTAGCGCCTGCTACATGTAACCATAGGCTAGGCTAAACGCTAGCACTACTTGCAACTCACAACTTCGCTAGTTGGAGTGTTGAGCCCTCGTGCTCCTCCTCTGTGAATCCCCGAGACGCAAGAGGTCAATGTTACGTGGACTCTGCCAAGCGACGCATCCACGCCACTTGTCTCCTCCACCGTACTCTGCTTATGAGCTGTGTCACTTCCGCCCATCGCACGAGACCTCGGCTCTCAACATTTCACGACCTTAGTGATCAAGGGGAAACTTATTCATCCTATAAAACCCCGAGCCATGATAAGTCAACAATGGGTTGACTCTTTCCCAGGCGACAAGTGTCCACCGCCGATCACCCACTTCCACCTTTCTCTGGGCGCTTGTTGTTACGCCACCTGCCAACCATGCGGTCCCCACCTAACAGGTGTGCCATGTGTTTGCATGAGCCCTCGGTGCTCGGATCTTCGCAACTTCTGTAGTTGAAAGGAAGTTCTTTCAACCTCTAAACCCCCAATATGTGATACCACGTGGAGGTTTTGATCCAACGGTTCTCCCGTGGCTTGGATCCAACGACCATGATCACGTCACGATCTCGTGAATTGTGAGTTCATGCAGTCCTACCCTTGACCACTCCAAGTCGTGAGTCAGCGAAATGCTACTCTCCTGCCTGTGCAAAGGCTAAGATCGATGGTCAATAGAGCTCCGTCAGATCCTTGGATCTACGGTCTTGGATCCCATCGCTACTTGCGAAGGCTAAAAGGGTCAAGGTGCTAATGCCTGTACTCCTTCACTAGATCCATCAGTCTTGACAGATCTGGGGTATTCCCGAAAGGATTCTGACTGTTCATCTACCAAATGATAGGGTATTCTCTCTTTCTATAATTGGGCTCGCTATCCCTTCTGAGCTTGAATCACAAAATTCAACTTCTCGGGGCTTTAAACTCCCATGACTCCGAGACCTTAGAGAGCTACCCTTCCTTGCATAAGGTTTCCAGACCCGGATTGCATGAACCTTCAGATGGTTCTTGGGAAATTGTCCCTGATCTTAGTCGAGTCTCTGGGTAAAGGTTTAGTACGGTTCCAAGGTTTATGGGGTAATCCCCGGGGAAGAGTACTCTCGAGGGGCCTTCCTAGAATATTACAAGAATCAAGCAAATAAGATGATTCTTGGTGGAGCGAACTCATGCCCCAGACTTAACCATTTATACAGAAACCAACGATGGCATGTAAGCATACACATGCATCCATTATTTCCAGTTTAAAACACTAGGCGATCATTCCACACAATAATTATTATGGGCATATAAACATAAGCGTGCATTCATGATATTCAATTCGAAATACAAGGCATAAAACACTTATCAGATCCACCAGGCGTGATGCAACTGCTGAGAGGGGTGCTCGTTTCCACCCAACTGTAGGCTCTATGACTCCAAACAGATTTACCACTAGTCACCCCCAAGCTAGACCACGATGCTTTGAGGTTCAGTCTCCTACTTCCAGCTCCACAGAAGTCAAGGACGAAGGTTACTCTCCTTCTCCTATATTTAGAACTCCATGCGTTTCCAGGGTTTCTCCAGTTTCTTCCGCGATCCCCGTCGCACACGCTCTTCTCCTTCTCTTACCACATTCCCTCTCTTGCCAGTTTGTCTACAAGGTTGCGTGTGGCACAAATTTTTCCGTCCATGGTTAGGTCTAAGGGTTGTTACGGATGGGTGGTTCACCCCCATCTCATCATTAACTCTCAAGGAGATTCCCCACCTACCAATCTGATGGGAAATCCATTCCAAGTCAGAGAGTTTCTTTGGTCTTTGAGCAAGTAAAAACCAGTATGGTACTGGCTCGGTGGAAGTTAACGCAACCATTCCAAGTCCCTTCCACCACCTCTCATTAGCCATCATGGTCTCTTTTAGCACATCCCCCTCCCAACATTTATGCAACACATATTCATAGCATAATTTACATTCATCGACCTTTTATGCAAAAGTCCGTCAAATCAAACATTCACATCTTTGAGTTCTCCATAGTTCTTGGCCAATATAGTTATTTTTACAGACTGGGGGAAACAGAGCGTTACAACTGTTTCCCTAGGCATCACTATTATTTTTTGTAACCTTAGTAGCCTATATTCTTAGGGTCTCACACAAGGTGACTGTGGAGGGGAAATTCTTCACGGTACCTGGAATCGATGTTGGCCAAACTCACTTAGGCTCCTTGGAGGGTAAATCCACAATTACTACATGGAAGCTTGTGCCAAGGCGTAAGTCCGTTAAGCAGGTCGTCAATGTAACTTTTCCACCCGCTCTATCCTAGGCCCTTCTTGTCTTGACTTCGTGACGTTGGATTTCATCACCAACTAGTGACTTCGAAATAAGAAGAATTGTTTGCTTGGTTTGTTTCCTAGATTTTATTAACAAGTGTCGTTTGTTTCTGTAGTTGTCCATAGTTTTTTTCTGTAAAATTTTTGGTGCGGACAACATTGACCCTCCACATCATTCACGCAGAATGCAAGGGCTACCCCCAGAATATCTGAAGGATTATCGACCTTTTCCTACTGACACAATAGAGGGCTCTCCTCAACAGATTGAGGTCCAGGATGCCACAACTTCACAAGTGGAAAGAACCGATTCTTTAGAGAGTTTCTGAGTTGTTTCTGATTCTTTAGAGGATTTATGAATACCTCCTGGATACGAGAGACAGATTCTCCGATTGAATTCATCAAGATAAATTGTTGTTGACACTTCTGGAATACCAACTGGACCCCTTATCGGCCCTGAAAATGAGAATCCATTTTGGACTACTAAAATATTTAGGACCCCAAATCGCACTGTCCGAGACCTTTACGGCTCGGGGGTAGGTGCTGATATACCTGTTCTCTCGGAACTACCTGAAACGCCTGCTACCTTCACACTACCCATAGATCATTTTGCTAGTACATCTGCCTATCTTTTTGCTAGTTCAGACACCCATTCAACTGGTCCTAGCTCATCCATTCCTCTTCAGCTGGCCCATTCCACAATGGTCCCACACACTACGACTATTCCCACTGATAATATGGTGGCTAGCCAAATTCCTATTGGTACTCCACTTTTTTCTAGACCTATCCCTTCGCTTCCTTCTAGGTATAATGCTTTGAATACTTCTATCTCTATTCCTTCCCAGGTTCCATCTGGAGCGTCTGGAGTTTTTACTCCCCCTGGGTACAATGTTAATTCTGGTTTCATTCTGACACCTTCCCAAGTCCTCTCTGAGGGTCTTATCTGCCTTTTATTGGAGGATCTGGCCCAAGTGGCTCCAATCCAATTGGAGGCACCACTCAGTCTTTCACTTCCAGTTATCAGATTCATGTTGGAGGGAAATTTAACCCTAGGGGGAAATTTAACCTTGGGGGGCAATTTAACCCTGGGGGGAAAACTCAGTTTGGGGGTCAAACCCTCATTGGAACCCAATATTTACCTTATGGACATAACATCCCAGGATCGCTAGCCCAATATTGGAACTTTCTCATCCAGGGAAATCAACAATCATCTGGGGGGAAACCACCTCAAGTTATCTCTTACATACCCCCTAGTTCCGTCCAACCATATCCAGGTTCTTCCAATCCCATCTGGGGTTCAAACGTTCATTCTAGTATCCCTTTCCAAGGGAACACCCCCAACCTGTACAACCCTATGAGCTACATGCACCCTCCTCCATGTCTGAATCTGCCAGAATCTTCGCATCATATGCAGACTGCTTACGGTCCTATTGGTATACCGACGAGACTTCCTCCCCAAAGTCACCAGTACCCCCACAAGAATAGACAGCTGTCGTTTTTATCCACTTTGGATCTACCCGACTTGTCTAGAATCTTGAATGACCCCATCTTACATTCTCCCCGTTGGCATGTTATACCGGCCAAGTTACCTTCTGACATTCCCAAATTTGATGGTAAACTAGGAGAAGACCCGAATAACCACGTTATGAATTTTCACCTTTGGTGTTCATCCAACTCTTTGATGGATGACTCCATTTAGTTACGACTCTTCCAACGAACTCTTACAGGTTCAGCTACAAAGTGGTATATAGAATTACCATGAGGCTTATTCCACGACTTCAACACCCTAGCTATGGATTTTCTCACACACTACCAACTACCAATCCGCTATGAAACAGGAACCGAGATTCTAAGTTCCTTCAAGAAAAATAAAGCCACTCATATCTCCGATCACATCCATGAGTGAAAAAGAAGACGATGTTTGATCAAACTGGACCTTCCCGATCATTTATTGGCATAATGGTTCACAAAATCATTTGTGAATAAAATCTCTCGTGACATTTCCATGGGTGGAGTTGTCACATAAGAGCATGTGATCAGTCGTGCTCAATACATATATCTCATTTATTCACAAACGGGTACTCTTTACGACTTATTCCCTGATTCTCCTCGTCCTTCTACTACCACTACCTCAACAACCCTTGCTGCCTCTCCTACAGATGATGGTGTGATTGGCACCTTCCATGCTCAACCTCAATCTATGTAGACCTCTCACACTAAACCCAAATCTATTGCTTCTAATGTTCAAAATGCTCCGAATCCTACTCCTTCCACCGACAAAACTTCTGAGGTTAACTCCATTCAATCTACCCCTGCCGACAAAAATAAATCTAAAAAAGGAAAGGGTAAGAATAAGGAGGATAAAAATAACAACCCACAATCCGAGAAAACCAAAAAACAACCTGCTGATGATAAGGATAAGCGTAAACCGAGATATCCTTGCCTTATCTATGGTGAAGATCACTACACGAAAGATTGTCCAAGACGTGCTGAGGTCACTAAGTTCCTTCAAGTAACTGTAAAACCTCCTACTCTTGTCATTTTGTCACAACATTTCCTTTCTCAACAATAGGCTCAATTGGTCATTCATGACCAACCCTCTCCTTCCACTACTTCATATGTTCTTATGTGTACCAGTGATTCGAAAAAGAAAGACATTTCCATAACCACTCGGACCGAAGATTACTCTCCCTCCAAGGAGAAAGTTGATAATATACCACCTTCATTGGTGCAACCACCTCCTTCAACTTCACCTCCCAACGATCCTCTTCATCTTGAACGACCAAGCCTCGATACAATTCTCTACCCTCCTCCAAAGAGCATTGTTCAAAAGTCTTCCTTTAATCCTCATACGCGTGCTGCTCAAAACTACAACATCGTAGAAGAGCTTGCGCAAGCACCCTCTGCGATGTTAGCTCTCGAAGTCCTTCAAAGTTTCCTTGCGCAACATAAGGAACTGTTAAAGGCTATTGGTGGAATTGACCCCAAAGATGTGAATTTGATAATCTTTGACTTGGAAGATCACATTCCAAGGCCACCCCATCAACTGGCGTTTCAGATACAAGTTGTCATAGAGAACAAGAATATCTGTAGAACTGTCATTGACGAGGGCGCCTCGACGTGCGCCATGTCTGCCACCTATTGGAAAGCCACCGACTCTCCTCCTCTTACTGAATCACACAACACCATTAAAGCCTTCAATGGCTTTGGTTTCAAACCCTACAATGTTCTTCCCTCGTTTCCTATTATGTTAGAAGGAAAAATGGTCAACATTGAGGTTGAGGTCTTTGATGCACCTCTCGATTATAACCTCTTTATTGGCTGAAGCTGGATTGATTCTATGCGTGCCGTTGTGTCCAGAATTTTCCACGTGTTACGTTTCCCACACCAAGGAAAAGTGGTCACTGTTGACCAACTAGCCTTTTTCAACTCTGATTCCAGTACAAGCAACGCGTTGTTTATTTTCAAGACATCTCTTGGGTATGAGAATGTTAGTGTGGTCTTCTAAAAGATTCAACTTTGATGGGTACATTCCCAATCCCACCACCCGAAATCACACCTCCTTTTGTCGCCTCAATCAACATGATTTATACCTCTGTTCGCGAAACCCCCGTGTCTCATGACCCGTGGATAGTACTTGACCCCGATGATTATCTTCTCTATGGTGAACAAATGCCTTTAAGTCCAGTTGAATCCGCTTATCAAGCCATTCAATCGACAACCCCTTCTACCCACTCTCTTGGTGATTCATATCCTAATCCGTTTCATGTCATTTTTCCTATGGACGAGATGATTATGTCAGTGATGTCCATGGAAGACACCCCATGGGACGATGGACATCATCATTCCATTCTCTTCCTCAAGAAACACACCATCGAGAGTTACCAACGGATTTCGACTCCATTGACCGTTGTTGTCATTTGCTCCATTCCCTAATCAACACATGATGTGCTTTATGAAGGGAACTTGAGTAATATTTTACCCACTATTCCTCTTGACATATCCATTAAACCTGGAGTTGTCGAAAATGTTCACATCGAAGCTTCTTGTTCCAATGATGAAGTCGTTACCTATAAATCTCTTTTTCAAGAATTCTGCGACGACTTTGCTTGGAGATACAAAGAGATGTCGGGTATTGACCTTGATATCGTTGTGCATGAAATAAATACCTATCCGAATGCTAAACCCATTTGGTAGAGACTTTGCCCGATCCACCCCCGTAAAGCCACTGCTATCAAGCTTGAAGTTGAAAAAATTCTCAAGGCCAGCTTTATCTATCCTGTGGCTTTAACTGATTGGGTATCCAATCTAGTTCTGGTCAATAAGAAACAAGACACGATCTGTGTATGCATTGATTATAGGGATATCAATAAAGCTTGTCCTAAGGACAACTTTCCAACCCCCTTCGTCGACCAGATCGTCGACGTTTGCGCCAGAAGTGAAATCTTCTCTTTAATGGACAGTTTCTCCGGCTATAACCATATTAACATTTTACCCATGGATCAACAAAAAAATGCTTTCATTTTTCCTTGGGGTACTTTTGCCTACTAGAAACTACCTTTCGGTTTGAAGAACGTTGGTGCGACTTTTCAACGTGCCATGTCTTATGGCTTTCACGATATAAAGAAGATCGTCCAAACGTATCTTGGCGATCTACCGACCCATTCCATGCGCCGCCAAGATCACTCGACCCATCTCCAAGCCATTTTCCTCTGTTGTTAGTATTATCAAATACTTTTAAACCCACACAAATGTGTCTTTTGTGTGGAGTCCATCCAAATTCTAGGTTTTATTGTGTCACTCCATAGAATTAGGGTAGATCCTTTGAAGGTTGAGGCCATTCTTAACCTACCTCCTCCTTCTACTTTATGCCAGCTCCAAAGTTTTCAAGGGAAGGAAAACTTTCTGCGTCGATTCATCCCAAACTATGCTGAGTTAACACTAGGATTTACTCGACTATTAAATAAGGGTTACAAATTCGTATGGGACGATACTGCCAACAAAGCCTTCGAAGCTTTGAAACTTTCCCTAACACGAACACCACTTCTTTTCCCCCCAAATTATAGTCGAGATTATTTCCTTTACCTCGCCGCTTCGGACTCTACCGTTGCCATGGTTTTAGTCCAAAAGGATGATTCACACAATGAACATGTAATCTATTATTTCAGTCGGAGTCTCATGACTACCAAAGCCAAGTATTTACATGTGGAAAAATGGGCCTTGGCAGCTGTTCAAGTTGTCCAACGTTTCTTTCACTATATCCTATTACGCAAGACCACTGTCATTTTCGATTGCAACCCTATGTAGCATATTATTACACGCCAATTTCTAGTGGGAAAATACTCCAAATTGATAGTCATTCTCCAGGAGTTTGACTTAGAATTTGAACGCGCTAAGTCTAAGAAATCTTTGGTATTTTCCGAACTGATATGTGACCCTCCCTCCCCTGATACAGAAAATGTGGCAGAGGATTCTTTACCTGATGAATCCCTTTTTATGATCAATACTAATGAGGCTTGGTATGGAGATATTATCATTTATCTCCATTCTCAAACTTTCTAGCCCGACCTCTCTAGTACAGACCGTCATCGCGTATGGTATCAATCTCGTCAATACATAATTCTCGATGACACTCTTTACCATTGGGATATTGACTTTTTATTTCAACGCTATCTCACCTTTGATGAGGCTGATAAAGCTTTGAATGACTGCCACTCTGGAGCATGTGGTGTTCATATGTCTGGGTATGCCACTACCCAAAAGATCTTACGAGAAGGGTACTTCTGGCCTTGTTTGTTTAAAGACTGTATAAATACTGTCCAGAAATGCCACGCTTGTCAAATGTATAATCACAAGATAAGATCACACCCCGCTCCCTTATATCCTGTAGTTTCCGTTGGACCTTTCTCAAAATGGGGCATTGATTTCATGACATGTAACCCTCACTCGACCGGGGGGCATGAATACATCATCGTAGTTGTGGATTATTTCACGAAATGGGTCGAGGCAATGCCTACATTTGACAATGCCGGAAAAACTGTAGCCCTGTTCATTTCCAATCACATCATCACTCGCTTTGGAATCTCGTAAGCTATCGTTACTGATCACGATATCCATTTCCAAAATTTCATGATGTCCGAGCTTACTGAAAAGTTGGGTCTTCGACATGAAAACTCAACCCCCTACTACCCATAGACCAATGGCCAAGTTGTCGCGATAAACAAATTCCTTATCACCATGCTTTGTCGGATAATAGGAATTCACAAAACAAGTTGGCACACAATGTTGTTTTCAGCATTATGGGCCTATCGAACATCAAAGAAATTTGCCACATGATTTACACCTTTTCAATTAGTATATGGAATTGAAGTAGTGCTATTGATTGAATGTGAGATCCTATCTCTAAAGCTAGCCGTTGAACTTCTCCCAAACACTTCTGCCGAGGAAGAACGCCTATTGTATCTAATGCAATTAGATGAAACCCGTCGTGATGCCACCCTGGTTATTGAGACCCAGAGAAAACGCGTCAAAGCCCATTATGATAAACATGTCAAGCCATGTGTTTTCTCTGAGGGTGATCTAGTTCTTCTATATGAACAAGATCGTGACTTACTAGGGAACGAAAAATTTGAGGCTATGTGGCGAGGCCCTTATATCATCAAACGAGTGTTAGAGAAGGGAGCCTACAAGTTAGTAGATTATGATGGCATTCCTTTGAGTGAACCCAGAAATGGGTTTTACTTAAAGAAGTACTATGCTTAGGATATCTTTGCATGAGTGCTTGTATTTTTACTGTATCATACTCTTGTGTGTGTGCTTTTTCGTTATTTGTTTTCGACCCCCAACTGCTTACCTTGTGTTGTTATTGGTTTCAATATGTTGGTGTCTTTGCTACCCTAGATTGGCCTCGTTGATGGCACTAGTCGTAGTACTCAGAATCTAGCTTCTGCTGCTTGGGCAATCTACGCACCTACGAACGAACTTATTAGTATACACAATGTTTGTCTCGATCGTGCAACTAACAATATAACATAATATAGTGCAGTCATTGAATTGTTGACTGATGCTATTTCACTTGGGATCTGTCACATGATTGTACAACTTGATTCACAACTAGTAGTACTACAACTAAGTAATGTCTATGCTATCCGAAGTCCTACTTTGTTAAGGGTATATTTACGAATTTGCCTTTTGGAACGTTATTTTGATTATATTGAGTATCAACACATTCCTAGATGTCTAAATACATTAACTGATGCATTAGCTAATTATGTGTTAGACAGACATTTGAGATGTTTATAAATCCAATCACTTTTCACATGTTGTACATAAAGCAAAGTAAGTCGTTAAAAGATGCATGTATATATATAACGATACAAGTGTTTTACAAAAAGAATGTTTTTGTCTGAAGACCCAAAAATATCAAAATATGAAGCCCATGGCTTCTATAAAAGAGCATCAAGGATGCTGCTCACGGTAACACACTACTGCCCGTGCTACCCTACAAAGTAGTTGACTAAGTGAACCAAAAACACCCATAGTATGGCATTGATAACGCCTCAGAATCTCATCAATCCAGATGTCGGGGATGTCTACCATCAAACCCTCTAAGTTTTGCTCGAATGCTTCATAATCGCTGGCATCCCACCTTGATACTACAATCGCTTCCCTCGCCTCTGGATCGGGGATGTGCTCAGAACACGGTGTGGCCCTACATCTGCATGGTCAAAAGTTTTGATTAGTCATTGGATTGAAAACATAGAAAACATCTTATATGTTTAAAAATTTACAAAAACACCTTAAAAAACAATTTTTTTTCTTACCTAGGTCTCCTCACTGAAAACCCTCAAGTAGAACCAAGTCAGGGTCGCTCACTACATGCCAATCCATGAGGCCGCACCACCTCTTCATTATTGGGTCTCGCAGAGCTGGTATTCCCCACTCTAACTATAGCCATAAATGAGGGACTCTTTCTAGAAATAAATACACCAAATCAATCCATACCCAAACTGCTTCAGGTTTCCATTCTTGATTTTGGTGAGTTGTGTCTTCATGTTGTAGAGAACACCATCACACCAGTTGAACACCCGAGGTTCCATGCATTCCACGACATATTGAAAATATCTCTGAAGAGCCATGTGTGGAGATGCACTTCCCGCCATCCGTGCGATGATAAAAAGAATAGTTTGGAGAGTCAAATCCTGAACGCCTCTAATGGCTACCTTACCTTTGCGTCTCTTGGCCTCGGGTTCACAAAAGCGACAGATGTATTCGCTCATCGGAAGACCTCCACCCCGACCTCCTGTTAAGGTCACATGTGCTCCACAACGGGATAACCCCGTCAAGAAATAGATATCTTTAATATCTAAATATAGGATGTGGGCACCCACATGAAACACCTACTAGTCTGCGTCCCACATGTGGACCAGGTACTCTAGTATCCTCAGTTGGGCTCTCATGCCCTGGATTTTGAAATTTTTAATAATCCACACTGTCAAAGGGCATTTACGGTGCCCAGATCATTCAAAGCCATAAAATCATCATCTTCATGCTCTCGTTCTCTCCACTCCAACATTTTGGCGATTAAATACCTGCGTGGGAGAAAGAAAAGGAAATTAACATCTGCATTTGCTACTTTGAAAATTCTTTATTGGTCAAAGGTATGCAAAGTTTTTTGGGTTTTCATCCGCCGCGGTCAAATATTTTACATAGGGCGGGGTTTCTTCATGTGGTGCATAGGGCACTTGTGGAAATCATTGATTTATGTAGGCCCCGATACTAGCCACCTGCAGTGGCCCCAATGCGCGCCTACCAGCCCAAAACTCGATCTAAAAACTATCATTGCACCAATTAAAATGAATTTCAATCCATGGAAAGGGAAGAGGATGAAGAGCTTACCATTTTGAAGGAAACCATTCGTTGAATGATTGCCTGTGCTCCTCGCAATCAACAACCGAAGTATGAGGTAAAAACAGGGTTTCTAGACAAGTTTTTGACCAAATGCAATTGAAATGGTGAAAAGAGGTTTTACCCTTATTTATTTAACTTTTTGTTGTTTCTAACAATATTTTATATTATTTAAATGCATTTTATCAAAAACCTGCAAGTCTAATGGTCTCTTGAGTGTTTTGGTTCTCGCAGATGGCAAGACTAGTGTCTTGATCAATGAAGTATGGATGTTTCATGATTTGTTTTCTTTTCGTCACGTATACATATACTTTTTAGGGTTTTTTAGAAAAACCTCGAGCTCAATCTTTGTTCATTCTCATGCTTGAAAATCAATGAGAGCACAACCAAGTATACTTTTGTCATATTTTCGTACTCGTCATGGTAACACGAAAAAATGAAACTCATGGAGTATCCTTTAAGCTCTTTTCACGCTCCGTAAAAATGAAAAGATCGCCGAGCGACCTTGATCTTTTCATGCTCGTAAAAGTATTTGAAGAAAACGTTTGATGGGCGATTGTTTATCACTTTTTCGATCCTATGGAACTATTTTACGAAAAAGGAACTAGGAGAGTTCTCTTTAAGTGTTTTTCAGACTCTCAAAATATGAAAAACCCCTGAGTTTTCTATCTTTGGACTCATTAAACAAACATCAAAATATCCATACGGGACTGAACCACTCCTTCTTAGGGTTCGTTAAACATACTCCGAGGGACTCGTTCGAAGGATGAGCTTACATTAACAAGCATATTGTATCCTCCTCAAGCTTGCGTAAAAATAAAGAGGTACTCACCAGGAATGGTGGGGGAAAATTTGGGAAATGAATGTGTCTCTGTATTTGTATTAGTGGCAATAAGAGTCACTCTTGAACATGACACCCCCTTTATCATTATATATCCAGGTTGGGGAAATCCATTTGTCTCTCATTTGACTTTCATCAAGTTCATATCATGGGTCATCCTTGAGTCAATGCTGCCAAAACCATTGTCATTTCATTCATATGTTCAAGAGGAGTCCAAACAATCCCTCTATCGAGTCGGCCATATGCTGTTGTCAATTCCTACCATGTCGGCCTTCCATGTGTCAGTTTCAAATCATTTTCATACTTTGATCTACCGTAAATCTATTACTCATTTTTGTGTCATTGATGGGGGATACATTAAGGCCCTCCTGTGACGGGTCTTTTCCTATCGACTTCAACTCATTATCTAGGAACAAGACTTAGAAATCATTTAGTACCTTAGAGCCTCCATGCCTCAATGGCAGGTTTCTTCACTTTCGATAGTGGATTCACATCATTGATCCCTGATCGAGAGATTCCATTGAGTGTTCGACTTCAATTCATTTATTCACATTCGTTGGATTGTACTAGGGTACCTTGGGAGTCATTGACATAAATAGTGATTTCCCTTTCACTTGTTAACAGTTTTCATCAATGACCGGTAATCAAGTAGTTTCTACCATGTTCGACCTGTAATCGCATGACTAGATTCGTACTTATGAATGAGGGGATTGAAGACCTTGGATCTCATCATTCTTGGTCCAGGTTGCGATGGAGTTTTTATGATTTGTATTGACACATATATCCACTTTGTATGTATCGTGGCTATGTCCGCATCTGAGATTTCTAGTACATAGATCCACAGTGTATTTCTAGTGGCTATGTAGAATCTTTTTGACATGGATCCACAGTGTATAATTGGTGGCCATGACTCACATTTATGATATACATCATTTGTAGTCTAATCATGGGAATTCGTATCTCAGAAATGGTATTATATTATGCAGCGGCTTGATTGTTTGCAAGTTCCCAATTGGTGCGTTCATTGTTTCCGACACACACACACATTTTTAAAAAGTACTTCGACTGTCACAAGTTACAATCTCATACTTTGGGGGGAATTCTGTTACACATTATTTTGGTCACTCTGATGATGACTCTACAGGCATGTGTTCAGGCTCTTAGAACAATCTTTTACCTAAGAAAAGTGAATGATTCCTCCCTCTACAAGGCTTGTTTTTAGAAGGCTTCTGCAGGCTGACAATGTTACACAGTGTAGAAATCCCTAATTTCCTCAGGATGCTCTATGTCTGGCTCATGCGATTTCCATAGGCTTCTATATAGGCAGGGTGCGACGACGCTCTAAAACTGAGAAAAGGAAGAAGTTCATGAAGATTCTAGAAGGAGAATCTTCCAGAATGTGAGGTGGCGTCCGTATGGTTGCGATCCTACTAGCTTCTTTGATTTGGTGGGATTATCCTCATCCTTTTAACCACTTCTTCTTCTCCTATATAAGGATGGGTTTCTCATGGAAAAGTTTAAGTAAGATTAAGGAATGAATTGATGAAAGAATAGGCTAAAGACTGTGTGAAGAATCATGTTTCAAGTGATGCTTGAGGTCTCCATTTGTCCATCAAGATTTTGTGGATCATCTTCATGCAAATTTTGGAGCAAGTGTATGTGTGTGTGGGAACAAAGGACCACTAAAAGGGAACTTGTGACATCAAGAAAATTCGGTTGTATCTTCTACTTTTACTTAATATAATACGGTGGCATGTTCCTTTCCCATAAAATCATCCTTATTTTATTACATGACTCCTTGATCACATGTTTAGGTTTTCATTGAATCTAGTATTATTGCTTTCACTTTGATTGGTTTGTGTTATTGTAGATCTGGTTTCACAAGAGCATCAGAGCGAAGTAAAAACAACAAAGAGATAGGAAAGAAATATCTAAAGGTATGTCATCTATTCCTTCTTTGGTAGTAAATCCAATGATTGTAACCTAGGGAAAGCGTCATGTTTCGTCTTGTTTTGTTCTAGATCTAGGTGGATCTAGGGAGATTAGTTTATGTCAACATTCATTGATTTATCCAATAACATGGTGTATTGGTGTAACTCTTATACTATTGTTCATTTCTCATTGGATATAATTGAATGGTTTAAGTATAAGTTGAAAAGGTTTTTAAATTGTACTTGATATTGATTCACCCCCCTCTCAGTATCAACAATTGGTTTTAGAGTAGGTTACCTTCAGTACAATTTAACCACTAGAAGGAA
>JASDQU010245370.1:182002-193415 GCA_032191745.1 Picea mariana | reverse complement strand
ACTCTTACGTTTGACTCCTGAAAATGTAAAATCAGAGAAAATAACTCGGGAAGATTGGTTGCGACTGCAACAAGAAGACCGAACAACATATAAATCCTAGACATCAAGAAGAGAGAGAATACAAAATCCACACAAAAGGATTCCAAGGAAGAAAAAGTCCCAAAGACCAAAAATAAGGATGAAGTATTATTGAGTGCCACATGTTCAGGGGGAGCAGCCCCAAAGAAGAAGGTTACCTTTTGCCATTAAACTCAGGGGAAGAAGCCCTACCCTTTTCCATTGATGTCAAAGGGGGAGAGAAATTGGGATCATGATGATAGGGGGAACATGAGTGTTGCTATCAATTACAAAGGGGGGGGAATTGTTGGAAGATTTGTTGTTGTCATTGGTTTTGGACCGCAATATTGATGAAGGTATTTGGACATGAAGGACAATGCACATGTAGATACAACACCCATGGATGGATAATATACATAATTTTGTTTCCAGTGGTATGTGGCACATCATGTGGATCCTCATGGTTGAGGATAAATTATTTTTTGAAGATGACAAAGTGAATTGAAGAAGGAAGTACATGTAGGCCTTGAAGATAATTAAAGAAAATAATTACAAAATAAGAAAGTGTCAGGTCGACCCTAATTTTAAAAGGAAATGACATAAATGGTATAAATATTATCATTATACATTCATTTGATACACAATTCAAATTTCAGAGGAAATCAGAAGTAAAGAAGGCTGGATTTCAAGGGAGGATGAAGTCTTTTGGTGATGTGTTCTAAGGTATGTTATTTTCAGGTCATCTTACCATTTTCACTATAGCTTTTTTTTTGAACGATTCAGATGGTTAAATTGCTATGTATTGAGAAGACATATCAAGGTACCTGTGGTAAAAGTTTCATTTCTTGATTCGATATAATTATGGAGATACACTCTGTGGAAGATAGAGTTTTTGACCAGTCCTGAAGCTAGTCAATAAATAGGTGTTCTGGGAAGTCATAACTTCTTCATAAAGAATCCAAATGAAGTGGGACAAATTTAATTGGAAATATTACGGACTTTAGTTTCTTGTGTGCGAGTTTCAGAATCTGATGTTAAATATTGAGCGTGGGGCATTCCGTACAAGTTCACTCTCCTGAATAAACCAGAATTGAATAAAGTCTACCATTCTTTCTATAACTTGTTTTTGGGGAGGATTCAAGGACTGAAACTTGGAAGAGTTTCAGAGAATACATTGAGTAATATTATCTACAGGATCAAAGTATTCTAAGAATTGAAAAATTGCAGAATTTGAATAAGTCTCACGAAGCATTATCAGGATCTATGTGATGGTTGGTTGATTGTGATGATTTAATGTAAAGTTTTATTATCTCTCATATATTCTTGGGTGGAAGGAAGGGGAAATGATGGAGAGTCCAACCCTCTCTTGATATTGGAGGATTGTATATTCCTCTTGGAGGTTTATCCCTCCCTTTATATTTGGGAGTTGTAGCTACCTTTGGAAGTCATTACTTCCCTTGAACAATAACTATTGATTATTTCTCATATATTGTGCATGGTGTATTGTGGTGTATTGGTGTAACTCTTATACTATTGTTTATTTCTCATTGGATATAATTGAATGGTTTAAGTATAAGTTGAAAAGGTTTTTAAATTGTACTTGATACTGATTCACCCCCCTCTCAGTATCAACAATTTCCATGTATTATGGTTGTAACTTCTCCAATTTGTTGTAGTTGTTGGTCTTTGATAATATCATGTTGAATAATGGTTTTGTGATGCCCCATTCCATAAACATTGATGAGTATTTCATATTATTCCTTGGTAATGCTAATATTGATCTTCTTATTTTCCTTGAAATATTTCCTAGTAATGAGGGTGTCAATATGGTTTCACATTTGATGGTCTCCTTCATTCTACACACTCATATCATCAATATTCATTTTAGAGACAATGACATCCTCTATCCTTTGTGCTTGGTATTTAATACTACACACTTTTGAGATAATTCTATCATATTTGACTTTGACGTATTCAAGCTTGTTAGAAATAATCATAAGTCCTAAATAGATCTCAACAACCGATTAGTTATGATAGGGTTGTGAGGTCGTTATATTAAGATGTACTATAAATGTACCATTGATGTACATATGAATTGATTTGGCTTTGTGCCTTTTCTGCCATGTTTTCGTCTTCTTGATTTTCTTGGTTTATCATTCTTGCTCCTTATTTTTATCATGTGGTATCATAGCACTATAGTTCTTAGTCCAAGTAACACCATGGTGGTTTTCCATGGTAGATGAAATCTGAGTTGATGAACCAAGGGCTTCCCTTGCATGTCAAATCAAATTTAGCGCGATTCCAACATTTAAGCTTTCATTGCATTACAACGGGCATGCGCTTGTGATTCGAAAATCCTTATATGATAATTTATTCTTTAAACACACATCTTAACATCTAACCTGATTCAAAATATTTCTTAATCGTATTGACAACTTTGCAGAACACCTGTGAATCTTTTACTTATCCAAAACTTCATGAAATGATGATAATTTACAGAATAAAGTGAGATAACACAACAAAAAATAAAAGAACCCAATAAGACAAGATTTGATGACATAGTTCATCTCTCCTAGGATACATCTCTGAGTCCCCTTCAACAGTGAGACTGATCTTCATTAATCTCAAATGTAAAAAATTACAATGAAAATGGACTTACAAAAACCAAATTTGAAGTCACTCTTCAGTTCTGTTGTCAAACTCAAAAGTAGAGGTTACCATTGAATTCCCCTCGAAATTTAGAGAAAAATGAGTATAAATTCGACCATATTATGAACTGGCTCAATATGACCCCTTTTTTCATGCAAAAAAATGAGCTCAAATTCTAATACAAGGAAATCTGGACTAAGATCTTTATAGACAACACCTTATCTCAAAAATAAAATCACCATTGTGCTCCTCTAAAAAATATGAGAAAAATGACTATAAACAAGGCTATGTTTGGACAAGGTGCTCAATGGAACACAAATCAAGACAATACCATGACTAAGGCAACTCATGGCACGTAAATCGAGACACTATACATACCCTCGATTCACGATTCTATGCACTCTCTCTAAAATCATGTCAGACCTCAGAATTTCTGTCCAGTAAATAGGGTGTGCCCCCCCCACCTCCATCCGAACCCCACACAACAACTTTAATTATTATTTATTTCATTTGTTATAACAACTAAACTGTATGGTATAACTGTTAGTCATTATGTATTAAGTCATTGATTGTGTATGGTGGGAGGTCCACAGTTTAGGCCCCATAGACTCCATATTTGGCATATTACATATATATAATGGAAATAGATACATTGATTCCCATTCAAATATTTGATGGTATGGATGGCCCGATTGGTCATGCGATATTGTTAAGTCATTAGCCCGATTGCTAGGAGGTTGGAGGTTCAATTCCTTTTGACTCCAACTATTTTTATCCTAGGCCAACTTGTTCTTCTGGAAGGTGCCACATGGCACCATATGATTGGTCCACGTGGTAGCTTGTCATTGGCCACTTGTTACCAACTCAGCTATGCCATGTCATCAACTGTCTGCCATGTCAGTTGTATGATGTGCTATGTGACACTCTAGGGTATTGCCACATCATGATCGTATGGATTTTATGGATGTGCCATGTGTCACCCTTCTAGTGGTGACACATGTCAATCTTTGAATTTTGACCATGTTGACCAAAACTTTGGTTGGCCATATATTTTGCATACGAACTCTGTTTGAGGCGATTTTTGTGCCGTTGGAAATATATCACCAAGATCTACACAATGAAGTCCTTTTAGAGAACATTTGATATGATCAAATCTTGAGCATTTTTGGATAATCCTGGACCTCTTTGAATGTTATGGATCCTCCTGGATAAGCTTGGATATGCATGAAGAAGCAAATGATGAAAGTGGAGAAGCAACACCCGCATACACTTGGATATGCATGAAGAAGCAGATGATGAAAGTGGAGAAGCAACACCCGCATACAGATTAAAGGCCCGATGATGAGTTTCGTTTACCCTATTCACTTTTTTCTACATGTTGAGAATACTTAATATCTTGTTTCAGTTTCTGGATATATTTATGATGGTGGTAGTACTGTTTGGTCGTGAAAAATAAGATTGGTGGCCATGATAATAAGAAGAGATTAAAGAAATGTTTTTATTTTTTATTTTGTTATCTCTGCACAATTTTTTGGGTCAACTAATGCAATTGGTTAATATTGCATGCATTATGGCCTGTGGAGGATTGATGTCCATGGTCTTCAAAGAATTCTGGTAATTCTAGACAACATATTAGAATATTCTAATTTCTAGCAGTACATTTCTGCAATTTATCATTCTGGATAGACTTTGTTGATTTTATTGAATACTTCAACAAATGGATCTGTTCAAATTGTGCCACTGCCCCCATTTCAAATGTGACAGATCTTAAAATTTTATACAAATTCCTTAATTCTCTCCTTGAAAGCGAAACATTACACTCAGCGCTTCATAAAAATTTATAGAGAAGACGTACGAATAAATGTCTAGCTTCATTTACTGAACAAAACCGAATTGGGCAGAGCGTAGTCTATGAGCACGAGTTGGAACTGTCTAATGATGAATTGGTTGATAGAAAATTATGAAAAGTCTATTCTGTTAGTAAAAAAGATGGCAATATTCTTCTAGAATGCAGTAAAATCAATTTCTTTCTCAGTTTTACCACTTGACCTGTTTGAAACCACCACCAATACTGAACATGCATAGTAATTGTTGCATGTCTTCATTTTCAAGCAATTCCATACTCCTTGAATGTATATCTTCTTCAGAGAAATAGTCATCCACTTGATCCCTAATATCTCTGGGACATGACCAGTCATTAACTCCATTAGTAGTTCCCAGCTGCATCACTATCCCTGAAGCCCGATAAGGAATAAGTATTGTTACTGTTGATTGTGGAGGCCCCAACACAACACGTGTTTTTCTTGTGCCATCTCTAAAATTTCAAACAGATTTATCTGCCAAATATTACTAAGAAAATGGTCCTGATGGGAGACGACCAATCCTTCATATGGTGCATTGCCAAGGCCAGTAGCATGCTTTCTTCTCCAAAAATTGACTCTGCACTTGTGGGAAACATCATTGCTAGTTTTCATCAGTTAAGCACGAGACAAATGAAACAAAGAGAATGTAAACAGCTAGTAGATGATGACAGAAATAAATTGGACAATATGACTGATATAGATCTTTCTGTTTGTGCAAGCTACCATTGGGTCTCATCTCAGTATTATAAAAGTGCAAGCTACCATTGAGTCTCATCTCAGTATCACAAGTCGGGACAGGAATTTTCTGAGTTCTATAAAAGTGCACTTCTCTTTCTGGTTTTCAGAACCATTTAAGTTGGATTTAGCGTTTAACTTGTCTCTTGCTGCATTACTTGGAGATCACATATACAACTTTAGAGAACTGTTGGCACATCCAATTGTGAAGAGTCTTCTGGGTACAAGTGCAAACTGTAAAAATCATTCATTGTACAATGATCTATCAAAATCCATGGCCAAGTAATCTGAAATCTCTGCAGAGCGAATGTCCAAACCGGTTGTTTGAGTAACATAGGTGATATTGTAACACACTTTACATGAATCACACACAAGTTTGTGTCCTCAAATAGATGGAAAATATAAATGGTTCAAGGCAAGCCTTGATGTGGTTTGTTGTTGTGTGGATGGTGTCATTTCTCCTGCGCTTGAAAAATATTTTCATGGAACTCTGGCCAAAATTTGTAAAGAGAGTTGCTCAATGGTTTTAGTATTACAAGGGACAGATCGTGTTAAGGATGGCGATGGAACCTGAGCGCTATTTGCAAGAGAGAGGGGGACAAGAGAGCACTTCTGGTTGATTGTTCTGAAAAGCACAACTACTTTTACTTGAGAATTTGATAGTTCTTGTATAAAAGGATGGCTTATATTAGTGGCATTTATACAAGTTTTTTAGTTTTGATGTCTAGGGCTTCTATTTTTGATTAGCCCAATTATTTCCACTTTGATTATCAGGGAGATGAGTTCAAATAGACATGGATAATAGCATTGAATGGTCATATCCCAAGAAGTGTCCAATTTTCTGACATATAAAGTACTTGTATTGATTACTTTCATTAACTTTGAAAATGGACTTACTTTACCTTTCATTGTATTAAGAACTTTACAAGCTTTACAAATAGCGTGGTCATTGTTCGCTATGTTAACTTCACCATATTTCATATATCAGTACGAGGATATACTTAATATGCATTTCAAAGTTCTAATTTATTGTATTTGGAAGTTACACGGAGTTTATGGAAGTTATAAGGTGTCTTTTTGTGCTTTTCTATAAAGACATCATAAAGGTTCTTGCAAAAATTGTTTTTTTTTTGGAGTTATAAGGTGTTTTTTGCAAAATTGTATTTGGAGTTATAAGGAGTGTATGGAAGTTATAAGGGGTCTAACATATTTAATAAAATTGATTTTTTGTCTCACGCCCTAGATCCTAGACCCACCTAAAATTGAATAAGAGTGTCTTAAGATCTTTATGTGTGCACTTTCATCACTATTGATGTTTTGTTGTCATGGTGGTTTCATTTCATTAACTTTCATTTTTTGGCACTCATATGCAATGACGACAATAAAACGGATCCACTCATGCAAAGAAGGCCACAAATACAAAATACTCAAGCACTCCAATCATTGAAAGACAATTCCAATTGGTGACAACATTGGCACGAATAACAAGATACTTATTGGCAACGACAACATGATAAATCATTTATGCTTGATGTTACAACAACTCTCTTGCATTTGTAATAAGTCTTTTGACTTCTTGGTTGAAGTAAAATTTTGAAGTTGTAAGCAAGTTTTTTGACTCATGTTTTTGTACAACCCGCCTGAAATGGTATAAAGGAGTTCTCAAAGAGGTTGCCTTCATAGTTTTTTAAGGTGTTCTAAAAATAAGTCTTCACACTTTTTAAGTCTTACAACTCTTGCATATTTCGCTCACATCATCATGTCTAGGATTGAAACAATGTTTTCTCTATTACACATATTAATCAACTCCTATAACGACCCCTTTGTTACGACATCATTGTAGGTGAGTACAATAGTGGTAATTTTTTTTTTTTTTTTTTTTTNATAAAACAAGTGATAAGTGATAACAATATACATCAATATTTCACATTCTATTCTCAACTACATCACTACACAACAAAATTCAATACGACATCACTGTTACTAATAGATCAATCACATCACATAAAGATAACAAAAGATGTCTACCCCGCCCAACCTACCCTGCAAGGTTTGGACATCCAAGACACATAAAAAACACTCAAGTACATGATTCATTCGATTGATTTTGACTATTTAAGGTCTCAGGACTGGCGATTGTTCTAAGGAACATGGAGGTATTTAATTCCCACAACCCCAATCCTATTTCAAAATTCAAGAATAATCTACACCAATACATAGTCATCAATTCTTCAAGGCTCAATAATGTAATTTACTACTCTTTCAATGCATCCATGCAATCGTCTTCAACCCATAAAGTTATGTTTTCCTGTATTTAATTTACATAATAAGTCATTCCGTTCTACATTAACTAACATTATGAACTATAAATCTATAAAGAAGTGGCGTCAATATTTTTTTTTATAGACTATCAATATTTTATTCTTCCACAATTTAACTTTCAACAATTTAGATACCTTAAGCATACTTACACATTAATTGCATCATTAATATAATAATTTAATTGTAATCAACCTATAGCGTAGATTATATTTACCCTTTACAAGTGGATACATCTTGCACAAAATGTTTAACATAGAATTCGAAATTCAATTCGTAACCACTACATGATTTAGTAGTGTGACAAAATATCCTTAAAAAACTTGTAATAAATCACACACAAGTTTGTGTCCTCAAATAGATGGAAAATATACAACTTTAGAGAACTGTTGGCACATCCAATTATGAAGAGTCTTCTGGGTACAAGTGAAAACTATAAAAATCATTCATTGTACAATGATCTATCAAAATCCATGGTCAAGTAATCTGAAATCTCTGTAGAGTGAATGTCCAAACCGGTTGTTTAAGCAACATAGGTGATATTGTAACACACTTTACATGAATCACACACAAGTTTGTGTCCTCAAATAGATGGAAAATATAAATGGTTCAAGGCAAGACGTGATGTGGTTTGTTGTTGTGTGCATGGTGTCATTTCTCATGCGCTTGAAAAATATTTTCATGGAACTCTGGCCAATATCTGTAAAGAGAGTTGCTCAATGGTTTTAGTATTACAAGGGACAAATCGTGTTAAGGATGGCGATGGAACCTGAGCAGTATTTGCAAGAGATAGGGGGACAATTGGGCACTTATATGATTGTTCTAAAAAGCACAACTACTTTTACTTGAGAATTTGATAGTTCTTGTATAAAAGGATGGCTTATATTAGTGGAATTTATACAAGTTTTCTAGTTTTAATGTCTAGGGCTTCTATTTTTTTATTAGCCCAATTATTTCCACTTTGATTTTCGGGAAGATGAGTTCAAATAGACATGGATAGTAGCATTGAATGGTCATATGCCAAGAAGTGTCCAATTTGCTGACATATAAAATACTTGTATTGATCACTTTCATTAACTTTGAAAATGGGCTTGCTTTGCCTTTCATTGTACTAAGAACTTTACAAGCTTTACAAATAGCGTGGTCATTGTTCGCTATGTTAACTTCACCATATTTCATAAATCAGTATGGGGATATATTTACTATGCATTTGAAAGTTCTAATTTATTGTATTTGGAAGTTACAAGGAGTTTATGGAAGTTATAAGGTGTCTTTTTGTGCTTTTCTATAAAGGCATCATAAGGGTTCTTGCAAAAATTGGTTTTTGGAGTTATAAGGTGTGTTTTGCAAAATTGTACTTGGAGTTATAAGGAGTGTATGAAAGTTATAAGGGGTCCAACATATTTAATAAAACTGATTTTTTGTCTCACGTCCTAGACCCTCCCAAAATTGAATAAGGGGGTCTTAGGATCTTTATGTGTGTGCTTTCATCACTATTGATGTTTTGTCGTCATAGTGGTTTCATTTCATTATCTTGCATTTTTTGGCACTCATATGCAACGACGACAATAAAACAGATCCACTCATGCAAAGAAGGCCACAAATACAAAATACTCAAGCACTCCAATCATTGAAGGACACTTCCAATTGGTGACAACACTGGCATGAATAACACGATACTTATTGGCAACGACAACATGATAAATCATTTATACTTGATGTTACAACAACTCTCTTGCATTTGTAATAAGTCTTTTGACTTCTTGGTTGAAGTAACTTTTTGAAGTTGTAAGCAAGTTTTTTGACTCATGTTTTTGTACAACCCACCTGAAATGGAATAAAGGGGTTCTCAAAGAGGTTGCCCTCATAGTTTTTTAAGGTGTTCTTAAAAGAAGTCTTCACACTTTTTAAGTCTTACAACTCTTGCATATTTCGCTCACATCATCATGGCTAGGATTGAAGCAATTTTTTCTGTATTGCACATATTAATCAACTCCTATAATGACCCCTCTGTTCCGACATCAATGTAGGTGAGTACAATAGTGGCAATTTTTTATTTTTTTTGAAACAACAGTTATAAAACAAGTGATAAGTGATAATAACATACATCAATATTTCATATTCTATTCTCAACTACATCACTACACAACAAAATTGAATACAACAACACTGTTACTAATAGATCAATCGCATCACATAAAGATAGCAAAATATGTCTACCCCGCCCAACCTACCCTGCAAGGTTAGGACCTCCAAGACACATAATCAATGTTCAAGTCCACGATTCATCCAATTGATTTTGACCATTTAAGGTCTCAGGACTTGCGATTGTTCTAAGGAACATGTAGGTATCTAATTCCCACAACCCCAATCCTATTCCGAAATTCAAGAATAATCTAGAACAATACATAATCATCAATTCTTCAAGGCTCAGTAATGTAATTTACTACTCTTTTCATGCATCCATGCAATCGTCTTCAACCCATAAATTTATGTTTTCCTATATTTAATTTACATAATAAGTCATTCCATTCTACATTAACTAACATTATGAACTATAAATCTACAAGGAAGTGGCGTCGATAAAAGTTTTATAGACTATCAATATTTTATTCTTCCATAATTTAACTTTCAACAATTTAGACCCCTTAAGCATACTTACACATTAATTACATCATTAATATAATAATTTAATTGTAATCAACCTATATCGAAGTTTATCTTTACCCTCTACAAGTTGATACTTCCTGCGCAAAATGTTTAACATAGAATTCAAAATTCGATTTGTAACCACTACATGATTTAGTAGTGTGATAAAACATCCTACATAAGCTTACAATAAAAATCATTCTAATATTATTGATATTTTTACTGAGTACTCATCATTTAAACTAAAATCCATGTTATCAAGCCCAAAATAAAATTTCAATTAGAGATTTCTTCAAAAATAAACTTTATATTATATTACATACTTATATAATTATATACAATACTTATAATACTTATATAAGTCTAACTTTTACTTACATGACATTATCAAATTCCTATGTTCCATTTTCATAGGTAACTAGTGGAATCCCATTTAAGTTTAGCTTTATTGTATTACTAATTAATTAATTATTAATAATAAAGGAAAAGATCAAGAAGAAATAGAATCATTCTTTTCTTTTTATTACAAGATTTCTTTTACCCTTACCATTACACATCAATTTTCCAACAAGTAATTATTACAATTCTCTAGAATGAGCACAATGCACACCATCTATCCAATCCACCCAAAATTTCAAAGAATTACAACTCCAAACACATACAAAACATAGCATGCTCGAAAAATATAAGAGTAAGTAGTTAAGGAAAGAGGAAAAGTTTGATCCTTACCATACATCTCTATTTTTAGGTGAATAAATTCAAGGAGAGAGACTAAAGGTTACTAACTTATAATTACAGATAGAATGGAAGGATAACTAGTGTATGGAACTATGCTAAATTTTCGTCGGCACTAGAAATGGTCCTACTCTATCTTCCATCAATCATTCTTCTCGGGATGAGACCTCGTTCAAATTCGCAAGGCTTATTATACCTGCCGATAGGCATGGTATATAGCTTTGAGTTAGGGTTGACTTTCTATTAGTTCATGGTTGACCATAAAATATACATCCCTTTATCCAAAGTTTTAAAAAATAATTATTTATTTTAAATTTTAAATCTCATTTATGTGATCTCTTATTGGCCAAAAACTTTGAAGTCTTATTGCTGCCTTCACTTCCCCCAATGTAATTGTAATAAATATT
>JASDQU010245370.1:132487-162871 GCA_032191745.1 Picea mariana | reverse complement strand
TCAAAGTACTTTTTTAAAATGTGTGTGTGTGTCGGAAACAAGGAACGCACCAATTGGGAACCTGCAAACAATCAAGCAGCTGCATAATATAATACCATTTCTGAGATAGGCATTCCCATGCTCAGACTACAAATGATGTAAATCATAAATGTAAGTCATGGCCACCAATTATACACTGTGGATCCATGTCAAAAATATTCTACATAGTTACTGGAAATACACTGTGGATCTTTGTACTAGAAAGCTCAGATGCGGACATAGCCACGATACATACAAAGTGGATATATGTGTCAATACAAATCATAAAAACTCCATCGCAACCTGGACCAAGAATGATGAGATCTAGGGTCTTCAATCCCTTCATCCATAAGTACGAATCTAGCCATGCGATCACAGGTGTTGAAGTTGAACATAGTAGAAACCACTTGATTATCGGTCATTGATGAAAATCATTAACAAGTGAAATGGAAACACCATTGATGTCAATGACTCCCAAGGTACTCTAGTACAATCCAACAAATGTGAATAAATGAGTTGAAGTCGAACACTCGATGGAATCTCTCGATCAGGGATCAATGATGTGAATCCACTGTCGAAAGCAAAGAAACCTGCCATTGAGGCATCCAGGCTCTAAGGTACTAAATGATTTGTAAGTCTCGTTCCTATATAATGAGTTGAAGTCGACAAGAAAAGACCCGTCATAGGAGGGCCTTAATGTATCCCCCATCAATGACATGAAAACGAGTAACAAATTTAGGGTAGATCAAAGTATGAAAATGATTTGAAACTGACACATGGAAGGCCAACATGGTAGGAATTGACAATGGCATATGGTTGACTCGATAAAGGGATTGTTTGGACTCCTCTTGAACATATGAATGAAACAACAATGGTTTTGGCAGCATTGACTCAAGGACGACCCAAGATATGAACTTGTTGAAAGTCAAACGAGAGACAAATGGATTTCTCCAACCTGGATATATAATTATAAAGGGGGTGTCATGTTCAAGAGTGACTCTTATTGCCACTAATACAAATACAGAGACACATTCCTTTCCCAAATTTTCCCCCACCATTCCTGGTGAGTACCTCTTTATTTTTACGCAGGCTTGAGGAGGATAACATATGCTTATTAATGTAAGCTTATCCTTCGGACGAGTCCCTCGAAGTATGTTTAACGAACCCTAAGGAGGAGTGGTTCGGTCCCATATGGGTCTTTCGATGTTTTTTTAATGAGTCCAAAGATAGAAAACTCAGGGGTTTTCATATTTTGAGAGTCTGAAAAACACTTAAAGAGAACTCTCCCAGTTCCTTTTTCGTAAAATAGTTACATAGGACCGAAAAAGTGATAAACTATCGCCCATAAAACGTTTTCTTCAAATACTTTTACGAGTGTGAAAAGAACAAGGTCGCTCGGTGATCTTTTCGTTTTTACGGAGCGTGAAAAGAGCTTAAAGGATACTCCATGAGTTTCATTTTTTCGTGTTACCATGACGAGTACGAAAATACGACAAAAGTATACTCGGTTGCACTCTCATTGATTTTCGAGCATGAGACCGAACAAAGACTGAGCTCGAGGTTTTTCTAAAAAACCCTAAAAAGTATATGTATATGTGACGAAAAGAAAACAAATCACGAAAAACATCCATACTTCATTGATCAAGACACTAGTCTTGCCATCTGCGAGAACCAAAACACTCACGAGACCATTAGATTTGCAGGTTTTTGATAAAATGCATTTAAATAATATAAAATGTTGTTAGAAACAACAAAAAGTGAAATAAATAAAGGTAAAACCTCTTTTCGCCATTTCATTTGCATTTGGTCAAAAACTTGTCTAGAAACCCTGTTTTTACCTCATACTTTAGTTGTTGATTGCGAGGAGCACAGGCAATCATTCAGCGAATGGTTTCCGTCAAAATGGTAAGCTCTTCATCCTCTTCCCTTTCAATGGATTGAAAATCATTTTAATTGGTGCAATGATAGTTTTTAGATCGAGTTTTGGGTTGGTAGGCGTACGTTGGGGCCGCCGCAGGTAACTAGTATCGGGGCCTGCAGAAATCAATGATTTCCACAGGTGCCCTGTGGTCCACCTACGGAAACCCCGCCCTGTGTAAAGATTCAACCGCGGTGGCTGAAAACCCAAAAAAATTTGCATACATTTGACCAATAAAGAATTTTCAAAGTAGCAAATGCAGATGCTAACTTCCTTTTCTTGCCACCATGTAGGTATTTGATTGCCAAAATGTTGTAGTGGAGAGAATGAGAGCATGAAGATGATGATTTTATGGCTTTGAATGATACGGGCATCGTAAATTCCCTTCGATAGTGTGGATTATCAAAAAAATTCAAAATCCAGGGCATGAGAACCCAACTAAGGCTACTAGAGTACTTGGTCCACATGTGGGACGCAGACCAGTAGGTGTTTCATGCGGGTGCCCACATCCTATATTTAGATATTAAAGATATCTATTTCTTGATGGGGTTATCCTGTTGTGGAGCACATGTGACCTTAACAGGAGGTCGGGGTGGAGGTCTTCCGATGAGCGAATACATCTGTCACTTATGTCAACTCGAGGCCAAGAAACGCAAAGGTAAGGTAGCCATCAGAGGCGTTCGGGATTTGACTCTCCAAACTATTCTTTTTATCATTGCACGGATGGCGGGAAGTGCATCTCCGCACATGGCTCTTCAAAGATATTTTCAGTATGTCGTGGAATGCATGGAACCTCAGGTGTTCAACTAGTGTGATGGTGTTCTCCGCAGCATGAAGACATAGCTCACCAAAATCAATAATGAAGACCTGAAGCATTTTGGGTATGCATCGATTTTGGTGTCTTTATTTTTAGAAAGTGTCCCTCATTTACGGATATAGGTAGAGTGGGGAATACCATCTCTGCGAGACCCAAGAATGAAGAGGTGGTGCGACCTCATGGATCGGCATGTAGCGAGCTCTATTATCAAATATAATGATGCATTTTTTTATTGGTTGAGGCCCCAAATCTTGATGATCGATGATTACGCATATGTCGGTCTGTACTTTCGAGGCGACCCTGACTTGGTTCTACCTGAGGTTTTTTAGTGGAGAGACCTAGGTAAGAAAAAGATTTTGTTTTTTAAGGTGTTTTTGTAAATTTTTAAACATATCAAATGTTTTCTATGTTTTCAATCCAATTACTAATAAAAACTTTTGACCATGCAGATGTAGGGACACACCGGCCTCCTGGCACATCCCCGATCCAGAGACGAGGGGAAGCGGTTGTGGTATCAGGGTGGGATGCCAGCGATTATGAGGCAGTCGAGCAGAACTTAGAGGGTTTGACGGTAGACATCCCCGACATCTCGATTGATGAGATTCTGAGGCGTTATCAACGCCATAATGTGGGCATGTCTGGTTCACTTAGTCGACTACTTTGTAGGGTAGCATGGGCAGTAGTGTCTTACCGTGCGCAGCATCCTTGATGCTCTTTTGTAGAAGCCATGGGCTTCATATTTTGATATTTTTGGGTCTTCGAACAAAAACACTCTTTTTGTAAAACACTTTTGTCGTTATATATATACATGCGGATTTTAACAACTTACTTTTCTTTATGTACAACATGTGAAATGTGATTGGATTTATAAACATCTCAGATGTCTGTCTAACACATAATTAGCTAATGCATCAGTTAATGTATTTAGACATCTAGGAATTTTTTGATACTCAATATAATCAAAATAACGTTCCAA
This sequence comes from Picea mariana, assembly GCA_032191745.1. NCBI lineage: Eukaryota > Viridiplantae > Streptophyta > Pinopsida > Pinales > Pinaceae > Picea > Picea mariana. The sequence continues at coordinate 159,142 of JASDQU010245370.1, read as the reverse complement.
GAGGCGAATTCATAAATATACCCTTAACAAAGTAGGACTTCGGATAGCATAGACATTACTTAGTTGTAGTACTACTAGTTGTGAATCAAGTTGTACAATCATGTGACGGATACCAAGTGAAATAGCGTTAGTCAACAATTCAATGACTACACTATATTATGCTATATTGTTAGTTGCACGACCGAGACAAACACTGTGTATACTAATAATTTTATTCGTAGGTGCGTAGATTTCCCAAGCAGCAGAAGCTAGGTTCTGAGTACTACGACTAGCGCCATCGACGAAGCCAATCTAGGGTAGCAAAGACATCAACATCTTGAAACCAAGAACAACGCAAGGTAAGCATTTGGGGGTCGAAACCGAATAACGAAAAAGCACACACACAAGAGTATGATACAGTAAAAATACAAGCACTCATGCAAAGATATCCTAAGCATAGTACTTCTTTAAGTAAAGCCCATTTCTGGGTTCACTCAAAGGAATGCTATCATAATCTACTAACTTGTAGGCTCCCTTCTCTAACACTCGTTTGATGATATAAGGGCCTCGCCACATAGCCTCAAATTTTTCGGCCCCTAGTAAGTCACAATATTGTTCATATAGAAGAACTAGATCACCCTCATAGAAAAAACATGGCTTGACATGTTTTTCGTAATGGGCTTTGACGCGTTTTCTCTGGGTCTCAATAACCAGGGTGGCATCACGACGGGTTTCATGTAATTGCATTAGATACAATAGATGTTCTTCCTTGGCAGAAGTGTTTGGGAGAAGTTCAATGGCTAGCTTCAGAGATGGGATCTCACATTCAATCGGCAACACTGCTTCAATTCCAATTGAAAAGGCGTAAATCCCGTGGCAGATTTCACTGATGTTCGATAGGCCCATAATGCTGAAAACAACATTGTGTGCGAACTTGTTTTCTGAATTCCTATTATCTGGCAAAGCATGGTGATAAAGAATTTGTTTATCGCGTCAACTTGGCCATTGGCTTGTGGGTAGTAGGGGGTTGAGTTTTCATGTCGAAGACCCAACTTTTCAGTAAGCTCGGACATCATGAAATTGTAGAAATGGCTACCGTGATTAGTAACGATAGCTTGCGGGATTCCAAAGCAAGTGATGATGTGATTGAAAATGAACAGGGTTGCATTTTTTCCAGTATTGTCGAATGTAGGCATCGCCTCAACCCATTTCGTGAAATAATCCACAGCTATGATGATGTATCCATGCCCCCTGGTCGAGTGAGGGTTACATGTCATGAAATCAATGCCCAATTTTGAGAAAGGTCCAACGAAAACTACAGGATATAAGGGAGCGAGGTGAGATCTTATCTTGTGATTGTACGTTTGACAAGCATGGCATTTCTAGACAGCATTTATAAAGTCTTTAAACAAACAAGGCCAAAAGTACCCTGCTCGTAAAATCTTTTAGGCAGTGGCATACCCAGACATATGACCACCACATGCTCCAGAGTGGTAGTCATTCAAATCTTTATCAGCCTCATCAAAGGTGAGACAACGTCGAAATAAAGAGTCAATATCCTAGCGGTAAAGAGTGTCACCAATAATTATGTATTGACAGGCTTGATACCATACACGACGACGGTCTATACTAGGGAGGTCGGGCTAGAAAGTTCGAGTCTGGAGATAAATGATAATATCTCCATACCAAGCCTCATTAGTACTAATTAGAAAAAGGGATTCATCAGGTAAAGAATCCTTTGCCACATTTTATGTATCAGGGGAGGGAAGGTCACATATCAGTTTGTCAAATACCAAATATTTCTTAGACTTAGCACGTTCAAAATCTAAGTCAAACTCCTAGAGAATGACTATCAATTTGGAGTATTTTCCCACTAGAAATTGGCGTGTAAGAATATGTTGCATAGGGTTGCAATCAGAAATGACAGTGGTCTTGAGTAATAGGATATAGTGACGGAAATGTTGGACAACTTGAACAGCTTCCAAGGCTCTTTTTTCCACATGTAAATACTTGGCTTCGGTAGTCATGAGACTTCGAATCAAATAATAGATTACATGTTCTTCGTGTGAATCATCCTTTTGGACTAAAACCATGGCAATGGTAGAGTCCGAAGTAGTGAGGTAAAGGAAATAGTCTCAACTATAATTTGGGGGGAAAAGCAGTGGTGTTCATGTTAGGGAAAGTTTCAAAGCTTCAAAGGCTTTGTTGGCAGTCTCGTCCCGTACGAATTTGTAACCCTTATTTAATAGTCGAGTAAATCCTAGTGTTAACTCAGCGTAGTTTGGGATGAATCGATGCAAAAATTTTTCCTTCCCTTGCAAACTTTGGAGCTCGCGTAAAGTAGAAGGAGGAAGGTAGGTTAAGAATGGCCTCAACCTTCAAAGAATCTACCCTAATTCCCTGGAGTGACACAATAAAACCTAGAATTCGGATGGACTCCACACAAAAGACACATTTGTGTTGGTTTAAATGTATATGATAATACTAACAACAAAGGAAAATGGCTCGGAGATGGGTCGAGTGATCTTGGCAACGCATGGAATGGGTCGGTAGATCATCAAGATACGTTTGGACGATCTACTTTATATCATGAAAGGCATAAGACATGGCACGTTGAAAAGTTGCACCAACGTTCTTCAAACCGAAAGGTAGTTTCTGGTAGGCAAAAGTACCCCAAGGAAAAATGAAAGCAGTTTTGTGTTGATCCACGGGTAAAATGTTAATATGGTTATAGCCGAAGAAACCGTCCATTAAAGAGAAGATTTCACTTCCGGTGCAATCGTCGACGATCTGGTCGACGAAGGAGGTTGGAAAGTTGTCCTTTGGACAAGCTTTATTGATATCCCTATAATCGACGCATACGCAGATCGTGCCTTATTTCTTATTGACCGGAACTAGATTGGATACCCAATCGGTTAAAACCACAGGATAGATAAAGTCGGCCTTGAGAATTTTTTCAACTTCGAGCTTGATAATGGTGGCTTTACGGGGTGGATCGGGTGAAGTCTCTGCCAAATAGGTTTAGCGTTCAAATAGGTCTTAATTTCATGCACAATGATATTGGGGTCAATACCTGGCACCTCTTCGTAGCTCCAATCAAATTCATCACAGAATTCTTGAAAAAAATATTTATAGGTGACAACTTCATCATTGGAACAAGAAGCTCTGATGTGAACATTTTCGACAACTCCATGTTTAATGGATACGGCAAGAGAAATAGTGGGTGAAATATTACTCAAGTTCCCTTCGTAAAGCACATCATGTGTTGATTAGGGAACAGAGGAAATGACAACAACGGTCGATGGAGTTGAAATTCGTTGGTAACTCTCGATGGCGTGTTGCTCGAGGAAGAGAATGGAACGATGATTTCCATCATCCCATGGGGTGTCTTCCATGGACATGACTGACATAAGCATCTCGTTCGTAGGAAAAATGACATGAAACGGATCAGGAGATGAATCACCAAGAGAGTGGGTAGAAGGGGTTGTTGATTGAATGGCTTGATAAGAAGATTACACCAGACCTAAAGGCATCTGTTCGCCATAGCGAAGATAATCACCGGGGTCGAGTACTATCCACAGGTCATGAGACGTGGGGGTTTCGCGAACAGAGGTATAAATCATGTTGATTGAGGTGACAAAAGGAGGTGGGATGTCGGGTGGTGGGATTGGGAATGTACCCATAAAAGTTGAATCTTTTAGAAGACCCACACCAACATTCTCGTACCCAAGAGGTGTCTTGAAAATAAAAGATGCATTGCTTGTACGAGAATCGGAGTTGAAAAAGGCCAGTTGGTCAACAGTGACCACTTTTCCTTGGTGTGGGAAATGTAACACGTGGAAAATTCTAGACACAACGGCACGCATAGAATCAATCCATCTTCATCCAAGTAAGAGGTTATAGTCGAGAGGTGCATCAAAGACCTCGACCTTGACCTTGATCGTTTTTCCTTCTAACGTAATAGGCAACGAGGGAAGAACACCGTAGGGTTTGAAACCAGAGCCATTGAAGGCTTTAACGGTGTTGTGTGATTTAGTAATAGGAAAAGAGTTGATGGCTTTCCAACAGGTGACAAACATGACGCACGTCGAGGCGCCCTCGTCAATTACAGTTCTACAGATATTCTTATTCTCTACGACAACTTGTATATGAAATGCCAGTTGAGGGGGTGACCTTGGAATGTGATCTTCCAAGTCAAAGATTATCAAATTTCCATCTATGGGGTCAATTCCACCAATAGCCTTTAACAGTGCCTTCTTTGCGTAGGGAAACTTTGAAGGACTTTGAGAGCCGACATCGTGGAGGGTGCTTACACAATCTCTTCTACGATGTTGTAGTTTTGAGAAGCATGCGCATAAGGATTAAAGGTAGACTTTTGAACAACGCTCTTTGGAGGAGGGCAGAGAACTGTATCGAGGCTCGATCATTCAAGATGAAGAGGATCATTGGGAGGTGAATTTGAAGGATGTGGTTGCACCAATGAAGGTGGTATATTTTCAACTTTCTCCTTGGAGGGAGAGTAATCTTTGGCCCGAGTGGTTATGGAAATGTCTTTCTTTTTCAAATCATCGGTACACATAAAAACATATGAAGTAGTGGAAGGAGAGGGTTGGTCATGAATGACCAATTGAGCCTGTTGTTGAAAAGGGAAAGGTTGTGACAAAATGGCAGGAGTAGGATGTTTTGCGGTACCTTGAAGGAACTTAGTGACCTCAGCACATCTTGGACAATCTTTCATGTAGTGATCTTCACCATAGATAAGGCAAGGATATTTCAGTTTATGCTTATCCTTATCACCAGCAGGTTGTGTTTTGGTTTTCTCGGATTGTGGGTTGTTATTTTTATCCTCCTTATTCTTACCCTTTCCTTTTTTAGATTTATTTTTATCGACAGGGGTAGATTGAATGGAGTTAACCTCAGAAGTTTTGTCGGTGGAAGGAGTAGGAGTCAAATCATTTTGAACATTAGAAGCAGCATATTTGGGGTTAGTGCGAGAGGCCTGCATAGATTGAGGTTGAGCATGGAAGGTGTCAATCACACCATCAGCTACAGGAGAGGCAACAGGGGTTGTTGAGGTAGTGGTAGTAGAAGGACGAGGAGCATCAAGGAGTAAGTCGTAAAGAGTACCTGTTTGTGAATAAACGAGATCTAAGTATTGAGCATGACTAATCACCTGCTCTTATGCGACAACTCCACCCATGGCAATGTCACGAGAGATTTTATTCACAAATGATTTTGTGAACCATTCTGCCAATAACTGATCGGGAAGGTCAAGTTTGATCAAATGTCGTCTTCTTCGCCACTCATGGATTTGATCGGAGATATGAGTGGCTTTATTTTGCTTGAAGGAACTTAGAATCTCGGTTCCTGTTTCATAGCGGATTGGCAGTTGGTAGTGTGTGAGAAAATCCATAGCTAGGGTGTTGAAGTCATGGAATAAGCCTTGTGGTAATTCTATATACCACTTTGTAGCTGAACTTGTAAGAGTTCATTGGAAGAGTCGTAACCGAATGGAGTCGTCCATCAAAAAGTTGGATGAACACCAAAGGTGAAAAGTCATAACGTGGTTGTTCGGGTCTTCTCCTGGTTTACCGTCAAATTTGGGAATGTCGGAAGGCAACTTGGTCAGTATAACAGGCCAATGGGGAGAATGTAAGATGGGGTCATTCAAGATTCTAGACAAGTCGGGTAGATCCAAAGTGGCTAAAAATGATAATTGTCTATTCATGTGGGGGTACTGGTGACTTTGGGGAGGAAGTCCCGTCGATATACCAATAGGACCGTAAGCAGTCTGCATATGATGCGAAGATCCTGGCAGATTCAGATGTGGAGGTGGTTGCATGTAGCTCATAGGGTTGTACAGGTTGGGGGTTTTCCCTTGGAAAGGGATACTAGAATGAACATTCTAACCCCAAATGGGATTGGAAGAACCTGTATATGGCTGGACGGAACTAGGGGGTATGTAAGAGATAACTTGAGGCAGTTTCCCCCCAGACGATTGTTGATTTCCCTGGATGAGAAAGTTTCAATATTGGGCTAGCGATCCTGGGATGTTCTGTCCATAAGGTGAATATTGGGTTCCAATGGGGGTTTGACCCCCAAACTGAGTTTTCCCCCCAGGGTTAAATTGCCCTCCAAGGTTAAATTGCCCCCCAGGGTTAAATTTCCCTCCAATGTGAATTTGATAGCTAGAAGTGAAAGACTGAGTGGTGCCTCCAATTGGATTGGAGCCACTTGGGCCAGATCCTCCAATAAAAGGTGGATAAGACCCTCGGAGAGGAACTGGGAAGGTGTCGGAATGAAACCAGAAGCAACATTGTACCCAGGGGGAGTAAAAACTCCAGACGCTCCAGATGGAACCTGGGAAGGAATAGAGATAGAAGTATTCAAAGCATTATACCCAGGAGGAAGCAAAGGGATAGGTCTAGACGAAAGTGGTGTACTAATAGGAGTTTGGCTAGCCACCGTATTCTCAGTGGGAATAGTCATAGCATGTGGGACCATTGTGAAATGGGCAATTTGAAGAGGAATGGATGAGCTAGGACCAGTTGAATGGGTGTCTGAACCAGCAAAAATATAGGCATTTGTACTAGCAAAATGATATAGGGGTATCGTGAAGGTAGCAGGCATTTCAGGCAGTTCTGGGACAACAGGTATATCAGCACCTGCCCCCGAGCCGTAAAGGTCTTGGACAATGCGATTTGGGGTCCTAAATATTTCAGTAGTCCAAAAGGGATTCTCATTTTTCAGGGCCGGTAAGGGGTCTAGTTGGTATTCCAGAAGTGTCAACAACAATTTCTCTGGATGAATTCAGTCAGAGAATCCATCTCTCGTATCCAGGAGGGATTTAGAAAGCCTCTAAAGAATCAGAAACAACTCAAAACTCTCTAAAGAGTCGGTTCTTTCCACTTGTCAAGTTGTGGCATCTTGGACCTCACTCTGTTGAGGAGAGCCCTTTGTTGTGTCAGTAGGAAAAGGTTGATAATCCTTCGGATATTCTGGGGGTAGCCCTTGCATTCTGCGTGAACGATGTGGAGGGTCAATGTTGGCCGCACCAAAAATTTTACGGAAAAAATCTATGGCCAACTACGGAAACAAACAACACTCGCTAATAAAATCTAGGAAACAAACCAAGCAAACAAACCTTCTTATTTCGAAGTCACTATTTGGTGATGAAATCCAACGTCATGAAGTCAAGATAAGAAGGGCCTAGGATAGAGCGGGTGGAAAAGTTATGTTGACAACTTGCTTAACGGACTTACGCCTTGGTGCAAGCTTCCATGCAGTAATTGTGGATTTACCCTCCAAGGAGCTCGATTGATTTTGGCCAATGTCGATTCCAGGTACCGTGAATAATTTCCCCTCCACAGTCACCTTGTGTGAGACCCTACAAAGATAGGCTACTAAGGTTACCAAAAACAACAGTGATGCCTGGGGAAACAATCGACAGCCTGATCCATGCTCAAAGGCAGGGTATCTAGCCCGAAATCAACTCAAAAGGCTTCCACTTATCATTGTGGGTTTACCTTTCAAGTGACCCCCATAATATGTGCAATCTCTACACCAAGACCAACAAAGTAGGGTGAGTAACTCTGTCAATCTCAATGTGACTTCAGGTTTGACCCTTGTGTGAGAAGGGCTTCCCAAGACAAAATGTTGCCAATGGATTTGAACACTCCCTATCACAAGATGCTATTGTGTGTTTTATGCTTTGGAGTGTGTGCCTCACAATCTATTCCAAAGCGCTAGCCTAGCTAATGTTGGTGTAAAAGACCCTAGAAAATAAAAGTTGCTAAGTAAATTTTATAATTATGCAATGTTTTTATAGGTTGTTGTTTACGCAAGAGGAAGACGGAAATGAAACCAATGTTGTATGAGACCTTGACCCAATAATATGCAAATAGAGATGAATGATGCAATATTTTCATTCAATGAACTCTATCTACGAGAGGGAGAAGATATCTTTCTGGAATGATGTAGCTACAAAATGTACTTTCTTTTTCTTGAATGAACTTAATTTCAAACAACCATAATTCAATGAAATTTCTCAATTTCTCTTCTCTAAAAAAAAAAATTTGAATGCAAAAAATTTCTTATGAATGATTACTCAATAGAATAAATGGATTTAATTCTTCCTTTCCAAAACCAAAACGGGAATATTATGGAGAAAGGACAAGTAATCAAAGAAAATCAATACACTCAACGAGCACCCAAATCAAACTTTCAATGAAGATAAAAGTAAAAAATGACAAGAAAGTGTTTCACCAAATGTAAATGAAAAAATAAATTTCCAGCCAACAAGCAATCCAGAGAATGTAATCAATCCAAAACTTTCAATCCAATCAAGAGACTTTTAATCAATCAAGCACTCAGATGTAAAATCAGAGATTATATCCTTGTTGATCAAAATCAAAAAGTAAAACTGGAAAAGAGAGTGAGAAAGGTGTTTGATCTCCGGAAATCGATCAAAAGAAAGTTCAGAACTCAGAAATCAGTCAAACATAGGCATTAAAAGTTTGTCCCAGATGATTGAAACAAAACTGGGTGTCAAAAGATAACAGGACCCAATCCAAAAAATTTCACAGATGTCGTTGCAACCCAGCAGCAGGTTACAGTGCAGAAACGAACAATTTTCGCAGTCTAGAAACAGGTAGGGTGCGGAAAGCATGCACTGAGATAAACAGTAAGGGTGCGGAAATCAAGGGTTTCTGCAGGCTATAGGTATAGTACAGTGCGGAAGTGTCTGCAAACCAAGAAATTTTGGAAGAAAGATAAAAGGTCCAAGGAAACTTTTAGATCCAAAGAGTCTAGATGGATTTCCCACAGACTCAGAGACTGAAATAGAGTGAGAAAAGGTAGGCTAAAATAAAATGGCCAACAAAAAACCACAAATAGAAAGTATCCCCGGTATGGTCACCAATTTTTTTATTGGATAAATCGATGAATGTTGAAATAAACTAATCTCCCTAGATCCACCTGGATCTAGAAGAAAACAAGATGGGACATGACGCTTTCCCTAGGTTACAATCATTGGATTTACTACCAAAGAAGGAATAGATGACATACCTTTTGATATTGCTTTCCTATGTCTTTGTTTTTCTTTCTTCGCTCTGATTCTCTTTTGAAACCAGATCTGCAATAACACAAACCAATCAAAGTGAAAACAATAATAGTATATTTAATGAAAACCTAAACATGTGATCAAGGAGTCATGTAATAAAATAAGGATGATTTTATGGGAAAGGAACATGCCACTGTATTATATTAAGTAAAAGTAGAAGATACAACCGAATTGCCTTGATGTCGCAAGTTCATTTTTAGTTGTCCTTTGTTCCCACACACACATACACTTGCTCCAAAATTTGCAAGAAGATGATCCACAAAAGCTTGATGAACAAATGGAGACCTCAAGCATCACTTGAAACATGATTCTTCACACAGTCTTCAGCCTATTCTTTCATAAATTCTTTGCTTAATATTGCTTAACCTTTTCCATGAGAAACCCATCCTTATATAGGAGAAGGAGAAGTGGTTAAAAGGATGAGGATAATCCCACCAAATCAGAGAAGCTAGTAGGATCGCAACCATACGGATGCCACCTCACATTCTAGAAGATTCTCCTTCTAGAATCTTCGTGAACTTCTTCCTTTTTTCAGTTTTATAGAGCCACCACACCCTGCCTATATAGAAGCCTGCATAAATCTCGTGAGCTAGACATAGAGTAGCCTGTAGAAAATAGGGACTTCAGCACTGTGTAACATTTTGAGCTTGTGAAAGCCTTCTAAAAACAAGCCTTGTAGAGGGAGGAATCATTCACTTTTCTCAGGTAAAAGATTTTTCTGAGAGCCTAAACACATGCCTATAGATTCATCATCAGAGTGACCAAAATAATGTGTAACGCACCACAATACACCATGCACAATATATGAGAAATAATCAACAGTTATTGTTCAAGGGAAGTAATGACTTCCAAAGGTAGCTACAACTTCCAAATATAAAGGGAGGGATAAACTTCCAAGAGGAAGATACAATCCTCCAATATCAAGAGAGGGTTGACCTCTCCATCATTTCCCCTTCCTTCCACCAAAGAATATATGAGAGATAATAAAACTTTACATTAAATCATCATCAACAACCAACCATCACATAGAGCCTGATAATGCTTCGTGAGGCTTCTTCAACTTCTATAATTATTCAATTCTTGGAATACTCTGATCCTGTAGACAATATTAGTCAATTTATTCTCTGAAACTCTTCCAAGTTTCACTCCTTTAATCCTCCCCAAAAAGAATTTACAGAAAGAATGGTAGACTTTATTCAATTATGGTTTATTCGGGAGAGTGAACTTGTACAGAATTCCCCACGCTCAATATTTAACATAATATTCTAAAACTCGCACACAATAAACTAAAGTCTATACTATTTCCAATCAAATTTGTCCTACCTCATTTGAATTCTCTATGAATATGTTATGACTATTTTACCCGGAACACTTGTTTATTGACTAGCTTTAGGACTGGTCAAAAACCCTAACTTCCACAGAGTGTATCTCCATAATTATAGTGAATCAAGAGATGAAACTTTTACCACGGGTACCTTGATATGTCTTCTCAATACCGTATCAATTTCACCATCTGAATCGTTCTAGAAAAAAATTTATAGCGAAAATGGTAAGATGACCTGAAAATAACATACCTTAAAACACATCATCAAAAGACTTCATCCTCCCTTGAAATATGGCCTTCTTTACTTCTGATTTCCTCTGAAATTCAACTTGTGTATCAAATGAATGTATAATAATATTTATTTATACCATTTATTTCTCTTCCTTTTAACATTAGGGCCGACCTAACACTTTCTTATTTTGTAATTCTTTTCTTTAATTATCTTCAGGGCCTACATGTACTTCCTTCTTCAATTCACTTTGTCATCTTCAAAAATTAATTTCTCCTCAACCATGAGGATCCACGTGACGTGCCACATACCAATGGAAACAAAATGATGTATACTATCCATCCATGGGTGTTGTATATGCATGTGCATTTTCCTTCATGTCCAAATACCTTCATCAATCTTGCGGTCCAAAACCAATGACTAGGGTTGACATCAATGACAACAACCAATCTTCCAACAGAAACAAAGCAAAGAAAATTATGCAACAATTAGATATCAAGGATTACGACTGAAAATAATTGAATTTCGATGGATGGATCATCATCGGTGGAAAGAATAAAGTAGAAACATAAGAAAATCGTATTACTTGGTTTCATCACATGTAAATTGTTTAATGGTAAAGCTTTGAGGACAAAGATTTCTAAAGGAGGGTACTATGATATGACCTAAGGGGCACATATATTGGGTCAATTGTATATGATAAGACTCCAAGGGGAGCATATTTGGTGTTAAATGTATATGTAATGGGGTAAATGAATATGTAATAGTGGTCACCCTAATGAAGTGTCCACATGTGCAATGAGTGAATATGTATATATAGAGATCGTGTAGTCATTTTTTAGGGGAAGATGGGATTTGGATGTATGAATGTATTGGCATATTTAGAGGAGGTTCTCCTATTTTTTAAGAAGTTATTATGTAACTCATCTCTTTTATCTATCTTGGAGTTGTGTTACATGCTCACATTTTGTGTACATGGTGTGCACTCTGGTTTCTTATGATTTGTAAGGCTTTGGTGCATAATAACATGTTGGATTATGACCCCCAAACTACAAATTTTCAGTGAGTGGATCTAACACCAACACCCCCATTCTAAAAAAGAAATTGTGAGTGAATTCGACACCAACACCTCCAATACTTCCTCTTCTCTTTATGTTTTTTATCTAGACTAGGGATTATCCATTCCAAAGAAACTAAACAACGAGTTTAATACAATAGAAGTAATATTAGGGGTCAAGTGCATGGTTATTTCTCTAAAGAAGATACACATTCAAGGCGTATGGAATTGCTTGAAAATGAAGACATGCAACAATTATTATGCATGTTCAGTATTGGTGGTGGTTTCAAATAGGTCAAGTGGTAAAACTGAGAAAAGCAATTGATTTTACTGCATTCCAGAAGAATATTGCCATTTTTTTTACCAACAGAATAGACTTTCCATAATTTTCTATCAACCAAATCATCATTAGACAGTTCCAACTCATGCTCATAGACTAGACTCTGCGCAATTCAGTTTTGTTCAGTAAATGAAGCTAGACATTCATTCGTAAGTCTTCTCTATAATTTTTTATGAAGCACTGAGTGTAATGTTTCACTTTCAAGGAGAGCATTAAGGAATTTGTATAGAATTTTAAGATTTGTCACACTTGAAATGGGGGCAGTGGAACAATTTGAACAAATCCATTTCTTGAAGTATTCAATAAAATCAACAAAGTCTATCCAGAATGATAAATTGCAAAAATGTACTGCTAGAAATTAGAATATTCTAATATGTTGTCTAGAATTACCAGAATTCTTTGAAGACCATGGACATCAATAGGCCACATGCCATAATGCATGCAATATTAACCAATTACATTAGTTGACCCAAAAAACTGTGTAGAGATAATAAAATAAAAAACAAAAAAATAAAAACATTTCTTTAATCTCTTCTTATTATCATTGCCACCAATCTTATTTTTCACGACCAAACAGTACTACCACCATCATAAATATATCCAGAAACTGAAACAAGATATTAAGTATTCTCAACATGTAGAAAAAAGTGAATAGGGTAAAAGAAACTCATCGTTGTGCCTTTAATCTATATGTGGGTGTTGCTTCTCCACTTTCATCATATGCTTCTTCATGCATATCCAAGCTTATCCAAGAGGATCCATAACACTCAAAGAGGTCTAGGATTATCCAAAAATGCTCAAACTTTGATCATATCAAATGTTCTCTAAAAGGACTTCATTGTGTAGAGCTCGATGATATCTTTCCAATGGCGCAAAAATCACCTCAAACAGAGTTCGTATGCAAAAGATATGGCCAACCAAATTTTTGGTCAACATGGTCAAAAGTGAAAAGAGTGACACGTGTCACAACTAGAAGGGTGACACATGGCAATTCCTACAATCCATATGATCATGATGTGGCAATACCCCAAAGTGTCACATGGCACATCGTACAGCTGACATGGCAGACAATTGATTATGTGGCACAACTGAGTTGGCAACAAGTGGCCAATGACAAGCTTGTTAGAATATAGAAGATTGTGCTCGTTTTACCATTGACGATACCCTCATCACCCAACCACTGGTCGAAGCCACCCTCCGAGAACCTTGACCTTGACTGAGAAGAGAATCCTGGTAGCAATCCAATAGCCAAGAGAGGCTAATGCACCAAGCAAGAAATAGAAACTAAGCTGAATAGATGATCCCACCCAGAAGCTAGCACACCACTTTCCAGCTCTCCCAGAAACTTGTGCACCAAACTGCAACTACCTGCGCATATTTGGCTCTCTCTGCAACTGCTAAGATGATGAATAATGAAAATTGGCACCCTGTATTTATAGTAGTCTGGGAAATTTAACTGGGGCCGACTTCTCCTTCTGGGTATCAATAAATTCATATTAAATGTATTTGTCCAGCCGACAACTTGTCTAGGGTTTCCTTCAATTCTTTGCTTCCTTCAGGAGGATTCTAGTCTTGTCATAGGTCACAATAGACGTTCATACCTTCCGAAGCTACCATAATATTAACACTCCCTCCTAGATAGGGAGGTATGGTATTGAGCACAACAGACCATTCAACTGGTAGCACTACGAGCACCTATCATTATTATCCAACTAGATAATCTCCTATGACAACTGGTACAATATCAATTAATAGAACACACTTGTGTCTATTCAGGTAGTATGCAACTACTCAAATTGTGAGACATAATCACAAATAGTGGAACAAATCCACCACAGTAGCATATCTACTGTCATTTATTCTTCATAACAAACATCTGATAGCAACTTGCATAGAAACAATGTTATGATAAAAACTGAATCATCTGGGCCAATCTTTCACTCACGTCTGTGAGATCTGAAAGAATGTATGCCCTCAATATAGAATATCAACAATGGGCTATCTGCCCTATTCTTCTCAAACAAGGAAGAAGGATTATTTATGATTTCTGAGCCTGGACCATTTCTCACCCTGGGCCATTCTTCCTACACTAATTAAAGTGCACCCTGGATAGAATGTATAAACCCTAAGAAATGTTTGGACCATTCCTCACCCTGGGCCATTCCTCCGACACTAAACAAAGTGTAACTTGGAGAGAATGATTCTGCCCTAAGGAATGATTGTCCCTAATTGTTGATCTTGGACTATTCCCCACCATGGGCCATTCCTCCGACACTAAACAAAGTGTAACCTAGAGAGAATGAGTCTGCCCTAAGGAATAACTGTCTGGACCATTCCCCCCCCTGGGCCATTCCTCCGACACTAAACAAAGTGTAACCTTGAGAGAATGTATAACCCTCGAGGAATGTTTGTCCTGCATCAACCTCCAAAACGGACCATTCTTCGAAACTGCTCACAGCTGAGAACTTTGAAAGAATGACTGCCCGAGGAGGTGAACCATTCTACTTGACCACTACTCAGAGTGACTGCCAAGAAGAATGACTGTCCTAGACCACTCCCCATGTTAACCACAATGGAAAGTCGTTGTCTATGATACATCAGCAATCAGTCTGCCTCCCATGTTAACTACAATGGGAAGTCACTGTCCGTCAGAAATCTCAAACCACTTTCCGAACTGGAAAGCATCTGTCCAATCTGGACTAATTTTCAATTATAGAAATGAATAATGTTTTCAGTGCTCCCTCCTAACTGGAGAGTTATTTAAAAATCACAAGAATAAATGTTTTTCAAGAATATTTTCTGTACCTTCTCCTAGCCTGGAGAGTCTTCCCTTTCAGCTAAGGGAGTTATTTCCACGATCCCCATCTTCTCTCGGAAATATGCAAACTTGATTCTAGATAGAGGTTTTGTCAGGATATCTGTTGTCTGCTCATCAGTGGGGATATACTCAAGAATTACCTCTCCTTCCTGGACTTTATCTCGAATAAATTAGTACTTGATCTCAATGTGCTTCGACCTTTCATGAAACACTGGATGCTCGGATAATCTTATACAATTCTGATTATCACAATATATTATGGTCGATTCTGGAGTCTGATCAAATAAATTAGATATTAACTTCCTTAGCCATACTGCTTCTATGCATGCTTCACAAGCTTCCATATACTTTGCTTCTGTTGTACTGAGTGCGACAGACTTTTGTTTCCTGCTACCCCAAGATATTATAGCAGAGCCCAAGCTAAAACACATACCTGAAGTACTCTTTCTGTCTTCTGCACTTCCTACCCAATCAGAGTCTGTGAATCCATGAAGTTGGATATCACTGGATGTGGTATATCTCAAGCCATAGTTTATTGTCCCACGAATATATCTTAGGACATGCTTTGCAGCTATCCAATGCTCTTGTCTAGGTTCCACCTGGAACTGACTTAATGTATTTACAACAAAGCAAATATCTGGTAGAGTATTTACCAAATACATCAATGATCCAATTAGCTGTCGATGTAGAGATGGATCTACTGGATCGAAATCTAGGACTTTCACTTTTCTTATATCCGCATTCATAGGAGTGTCCATGGACTTACAGTCCATCATTCCAAACTTCTGAAGGATCTTTATTGCGTATTTTCCTTGTCCAAGGAATACTTCACCATGCTTCTGCCATACTTCTAGTCCCAAGTCATAGTGCATGAGACCTAGATCTTTCATATCAAATTCAGAGGCTAAATCCTTCTTGCACTAGATAATTAGAGATTCTTCACCTGTTATGAATAGATCATCAACGTATAATAGTAGAATCACAGGTGCGTTGTCCATGACTTTGTAATAAAGGTTTGGATCTGCATGACTCTTGGAGAAACCAAGTCTTGTTAGATAGTTGTCCATTATGGCGTACCAAGCCCTTGGAGCTTGTTTGAGTCCATATAGAGCTTTCTTCAATCGACAAACATGAGTGTCTCTCGAATGTACCTCGAATCCTTGAGGTTTTTCAATATACACTTCTTCTTCAATAGCTCTGTTGAGAAAAGTTGTCTTTACATCCATCTGGTGTAGAGTCCATCCCATGGAAGCAGCAAGAGATATGATAGCTCTGATGGAGGTATACCTTGCCACCAGAGCAAAGGTTTCGTCATAGTCTTCTCCCTCCTTCTGGGAGAACCCTCTGGCCACGAATCTTGCCTTATATTTATCCATGCTTCCGTCTGTTGCATGTTTGATCTTGTATACCCATTTTGAGGTTACCACTGATTTCTCTTTAGGCCTGGGTACAATTTCCCATACTTCATTTTTCATAATGGACTGGTGTTCTTCGGCCATAGCTTCTTTTCATTGTCCCTTTTTAACTGCTTCTTTGAATGTAGTAGGTTCTTCATCTAGAAGTTTTGTCATGTATGCTGCATAACTTGAGAATCTTTTAGGTCTTTTGCTCTTCCTGGATGTTCCTTCTGGAACCTTGATTATTTCTGCATCTTGTAATGTGGCTTCAATCCAAGCTGGTCATTTCTTGTTCTTTGGTATATTATCTAGATCAATGTTCTCACATGGCTCCATAGGATGATCAGGTTGATCCTTTTCGTTATTCTCGCTTTTTGTGTTTTCTTCATTTGGTTCTTCAATTTCTTCTTCTTCTATAGTTTCTTCAATAGATTTTCTGAAGGCCATCCTTTCATTGAATGTTACGTCTCTACTTACTTCTATCTTGTGTTGTTCTGGAATATATATTTTGTAGGCTTTGGATGAATCACTATATCCCACGAATATCCCCTTCTTTCCTGAGGGCTCTAGTTTATTTCTTTTATCTTTGGGAATATGAGAGTAAACTTGACATCCAAATATTCTTAAGTTTTCTACGTTAGGTTTCTTACCTGAGAATGCTTCTTCTGGTGTTATGTCCTTCAATATGCAATGAGGGCTTCTGTTTTGTATGTATATTGTCGTCATTGTTGCTTCTCCCCATAGAAACATGGATAGATATTGATCGTTCAATAGGGATTTTACTGTTTCTTCGATAGATCTGTTCTTTCTTTCTGCTACACCGTTTTGTTGAGGATTATGAGGAACAGTCAGCTCCCTCCTAATCCATGTTGATTTGCAGAATGCAACGAACTCCTCCATTATCTATTCTTAATGTCTTGATCTTCTTGTTTGTAAGGTTTTCTATTTCTGCCTTGAATTCTTGGAACTTGTTAAATACTTCGTCTTTTGACTTCAGTAGGTACAGCCACATCTTTCTTGAATAGTCATCTATGAAGGTTACGTAGTAGAGAGATCTTCCTAAAGATCTGACTGGCATTGGACCACAAACATCTGAGTGTATTAGATCTAGAGTTTCCTTAGATCTGTTGTTGCTGCTTGGGAATGGTTTCTTGATATTCTTACCAAGGGCACATCCCTTGCAAATTCCTTCGTGTGTAGATTTCAATTCTGGTATTCCTTCAACCATCTTTCTGAGGAAAGGTAATGCTTGATAATTGATATGAGTGTACCTTCTATGCCAAATCTCATTAGGGTTGACTTCGTCATGTACTAGAGATTTTTCATTTCGTTCTAGTAGTCTATATAGATTTCCTTCACGTCTTCCAATAACCCTAGCATCTTCTATGTTGGAATCTTTATGCCATGATAACACTTTTCCATCCATGAAGGCTATTATGTTTCCTTTGTCTTCTAAACATGATATTGATACAAGATTCTTTTCTAAACCAAGTGTTACCCATGATTTTGGTCATCATGGTGGTGTATTAATGATGGTGTACTCAGGCTCTTCATAAGAACTTTCTCCTGAGAAAAGTTATGTTCATCTCTTCCCAAAAGACTCATTTTTGAAGAGAGCTCGCAGGCTACTAGTATCCCAGGGTGTGAGAATGCCTGATTCTCGTAGGCTGCCTTAAGCTGGGGTGCGAACTTCTCGCATTGTGTAACATAGCTAGGGTGTGAACCTTCTCTAAAGCATGGAAAAAGATGAATTCTCGATGTTTCTAGAAGGGAATCTTCTAGAAGGATGGGTTGGCATTCAAATGGTTATCTTTGTACTGGATTCCTTGATATTATGGGATCATTCTTATCTAAGTAACCATCTCATTCTCTCCTATATATTGAGGAAATTCTCATGGAAAAGGTTAAGCAAGATTCATTGGAGAATTGGTGAAAGAATTGTGTGAAGGACTTAGCTTGAACAATAGCTTGGAGACTCTAGCAAGTCTGTCAAGAGGATTTGATTTTCATCATACAAGGATTGAGCGAGTGTGTGTGTTGGAGACAAGAGCCATCAAAAGGAAGCTTGTGACATCAAGGCAATCAGGTTGTAATCTTTACTTTCAATTAATATGATACAGTGGCATGTCCCTTTCCCATAAAGCTATTCTCACTTTATTGTGTAATTCCTTGATCATACACATAAGTTGACAGTTGAATATATTTTTCTATCTTCACTTTGGTTGGTTTGTGTTGTCTTAGTCTTGACCTCACGAGAGCACCGGAGCGAAGCGGGAGCAACAGAGACCCTAGGAAGCGATACTAAGGTATGTTACTTGTTCCTTCCTATTAGCTAATTCAATAGTCAAAACTTAGGGAAAGAGTCATGTCCTGTCCTGTTTTGGTCTAGATCCAGGTGGATCTAGGGAGATCTGTTAGTGTTCACACCTACCGATTAGTCCTATAGGTACATATAAAACATTGCTTAAGTGAACATGATTACCTGATTCCAACTTGATGGAGGCTTGTCCAAATCCTTCGACAGGGTAAGTGCTTTTGTCTCCAAGCTCCACTTTGTACGATGTATTTCTCTCATTTAGATTTGAGAGTCTTGCTTGATATCCCTTCATATGCATGTAAGATTCACTGTCGATTATCCACATATCGTCTTCAATTGTCCCGGTAAGTGTTGAGTAGTGTAAGAGACTAATTGTTTCAAACATGTCTTCGGTTGACTGGTAACTGGTCATGCCTTGATCCAAAACTTCAACTTTATCATTTCTGTCTTCTGAGAAAGTCAATAGGTGTGCTGAGTTAGGGCGCATCTGAATATCTTCTCCTTGAGTGAGATGATCCATCACAAGGTGTTGGATCTGAGAATTAGGGTTTCTGCAACTGCTACTGCTAGTAACCCTAGCTGCAGTGCTTTGAAACCTACTCCTGCTAGTAACCCTAGCAGCAGTTCCTCAATGAGCTCAATATCTAGCAGTTATGTTTCCTTCTAGCGTTTTAGGCTGACTGAAGGGGTGTGGGCCCATAACCTGTTAAAATATAGAAGATTGTGCTCATTTTACCATTGACGATACCCTCGTCACCCAACCACTGGCCGAAGCCACCCTCCGAGCACCTTGACCTTGACTGAGAAGAGAATCCTGGTAGCAATCCAATAGCCAAGAGAGGCTAATGCACCAAACAAGAAATAGAAACTAAGTTGAACAGATGATCCCACCCAGAAGCTAGCGCACCACTTTCCATCTCTCCCAGAAACTTGCGCACCAAACTGCAACTGCCTACGCAGATTTGGCTCTCTTTGCAACTGCTGAAATGATGAATAATGAAAACTAACACCCTGTATTTATAGTAATCTGGGCAGTTTAACTGGGGCCAACTTCTCCTTCTGGGTATCAATAAAGTCATATTAAATGTATTTTTCCAGCCGACAACTTGTCTAGGGTTTCCTTCAATTCTTTGCTTTCTTCCGAAGGATTCTAGTCTTGTCATAGGTCACAATAGAGGTTCATACCTCCCAAAGATACCATAATATTAACAAAGCTACCACATGAAACAATCATATGGTGCCACATGGCACCTTCCAAAAGGACAAATTGGCCTAGGATCAAAATAGTTGGAGTCAGAAGGAATTGAACCTCCAACCTCCTAGCAACCGGGCTAATGACTTAACAATATCGCATGACCAATCGAGCTATCCATACCATAGAATATTCGAATGGGAATAATGTATCTATTTCCATTATATAAATGTAATATGCCAAATATGGAGTCTATGGGGCCTAAACCATGGACCTTCCACCATACACAACCAATGACTTAATACATAGTGGCTAACCGTTATACCATACAGTTCAGTTGTTATAACAAATGTAATAAATAATAATTAAAGTTGTTGCGTGGGGTTCAGATGGAGGTTGGGGGCCCACACCCTATTTATTGGACACAAATTCCGAGGTCAGACATGATTTTAGAGAGAGTGCATAGAATCGTGTGCAGAGGGTATGGTATAGTGTCTCGATTTACGTGCCATGAGTTGCCTTAGTCATGGTGTTGTCTTGATTTGCGTGCCATTGAGCACCTTGTCCGAACATAGCCTTGTTTATACTCATTTTTCTCATTTTTTTGGGAGGAGCACGATGGTGATGTTATTTTTGAGCTAAGATGTTGTCTATAAAGATCTTAGTCCAAATTTCCTTGTATTAGAATTTGAGCTCATTGTTTTGCGTGAAAAAGGGGGTCATATTGAGCCAGTTCAGAATATGGTTGAATTTATACTCATTTTTCTCTAAATTCCGAGGGGAATTCAATGGTAACCTCTACTTCTGAGTTTGACAACAGAACTGAAGAGTGACTTCAAATTTGGTTTTTGTAAGCCCATTTTCATTGTAATTTTTGACATTTGAGATTAATGAAGATCAGTCTCACTGTTGAAGGGGACTCAAAGATGTATCCTAGGAGAGATGAACTCCGCCATCAAATCTTTTCTTATTGGGTTCTTTTATTTTTTGTTTTGTTATCTCACTTTATTCTGTAAATTATCATCATTTCATGAAGTTTTGGATAAGTAAAAGATTCACAAGTGTTCTGCAAAGTTGTCAATACGATCAAGAATTATTTTTAATCAGGTTAGATGTTAAGATGTGTGTTTAAAGAATAAATTAGCATCTAAGGATTTTCGAATCACAAGCTCACGCCCGTTGTAATGCAATGAAAGCTTAAATGTTGGAATCAGGCTAGATTTGCTTTGACATGCAAGGAAAGCCCTTGGTTCATCGACTCAGATTTCATCTACCATGGAAAACCACCATGGTGTTACTAGGACTAAGAACTATAGTGCTAGGATACCACATGATAAAAATAAGGAGCAAGAATGATAAACCAAGAAAATCAAGAAGACGGAAACATGGCAGAAAAGGCACAAAGCCAAATCAATTCATATGTACATCAATGGTACATTTATAGTACATCTTAATATAACGACCTCACAACCCTATCATAACTAATTGGTTGTTGAGATATATTTAGGACTTATGATTATTTCTAACAAGCTTGAATATGTCAAAGTCAAAGACCAAGCACAAAGGATAGAGGATGCCATTGTCTCTAAAAAGAAGATTGATGATATGAGTGTGTAGAATGAAGGAAACCATCAAATGTGAAACCATATTGACACCCTCATTACTAGGAAAGATTTCAAGGAAGATAAGAAGATCAATATTAGCATTACCAAGGAAGAATATGAAATATTCATCAATATTCATGGAAATACTCATCAATATTCATGGAACAGGGCATCACAAAACCATTATTCAACATGATATTATCATAGACCAACAACTACAACAAATTGGAGAAGTTACAACAATAATACATGGAAACAGAGCAAAGAAAATTATGCAACAATTAGCTATCAAGTATTACGACTGAAAATAATTGAATTTGGATGGATGGTTCATCATCGGTGGAAAGAATAAAGTAAAAACATAAGAAAATCATATTACTTGGTTTCATCACATGTAAATTGTTTAATGTTAAATCTTTGAGGACAAAGCTTTCTAAAGGAGGGTACTATGATATGACCTAAGGAGCACATATATTGGGTCAATTGTATATGATAAGACTCCAAGGGGAGCATATTTGGTGTTAAATGTATATGTAATGGGGTAAATGAATATGTAATAGTGGTAACCCTAATGAAGGGTCCACATCTGCAATGAGTGAATATGTATATATAGAGATCGTGTAGTCATTTTTTAGGGGAAGATGGGATTTGGATGTATGAATGTATTGGCATATTTAGAGGAGGTTCTCCTATTTTTTAAGAAGTTATTATGTAACTCATCTCTTTTATCTATCTTGGAGTTGTGTCACATGCTCACATTTGGTGTACATGGTGTGCACTCTGGTTTCTTATGATTTGTAAGGCTTTGGTGCATAATAACATGTTGGATTACAACCCCCAATCTACAAATTTTCAGTGAGTGGATCTGACACCAACACCTCTGATCTAAAAAAAAATGTGAGTTGATCTGACACCAACACCCCCAATACTTCCTCTTCTCTTTCAGTTTTTGATCTAGACTAGGGATTATCCATTCCAAAGAAACTAATCAACGAGTTTAATACAATATAAGTAATATAGTTGGGATGGGTCATACACGTACCTTGAAGAGGTAAGGAGTCTACAACCAATCTATCTAATCCCTTAAGCATGCATTCAAGCCTTTGAGATGTCTAATTAGCATTCGTTGAAACCACATCTTTCCTCAAATCCAAACCATGAAATTTCTTTGCTAAGGGATCACTATCGTTACAGGTCCTCTATAGAAATAGAACCAATCTACAACTCCTTCCCTCCCACCAAATTGAATGCCAATGGAGAATCAAGACCTCTAGAAGTAGCTTTACATAAAATCCCACATTTCAACACTTTGGAGTCTAGTATGATTCCATTTGATCCATGCACCTCTCTTTGGTTTTATCAAGAGGCAAACAAACTTGACATGACAAATGCCCTTTCCTGATAGTGTTGGTTTATATGCCACAGTAATAGACCATCTTCTAACCCCATAACCGCTACCAGCTTGACCCAGGTGCAAAAATGCCTCTATACTCCAAGTTAGGGTGGTGCGAGAGGCCTTAAATTGGAAATTACCTTGCTTGTCTTTCCAAGCACATAGAGGGGGATGGGATGGGACATTTAGCAAGTCATGAGGCAAGTATAAACCACATCTAAATGCAATTCTTATTTAATCTAGAGTTGACAGATATTTCTAGCATCAAACCTCAATTTCAGTATGCTCTGGGAAACCTTCCCCCAAATCTAACTCTACCAAAATTTTAGCAATAGATTTGTAATTTAAGATTGCATATATTTTCACTCCATAGTTCCAAGGGAATAGTTGGGGGAACTTTATCCACACTAGTTGCAAGGAAGTCTTCTTAATCCTAGGGTCGAAGCATGGTCCCCATGAATTGAAAGCCAATACAATTAATCCCCAAAATTATCTGTCCATTTAAATATTTAAAGTGTCATTATCCATGGTGAAAAGAAAAGCAATCCACCCTTTTGGTAATAGATGGAAGGATAGGACATAGGCACCCCATTCTTGAGATATCCATTGTCTCAATATCTTCTTAACTATCACACCACCATAGAAGCTTCCTACAATGCCTTTTCCTCCAAGTTTAATACCTCCTCCATAAGCATATCCTCAAGCGGGACTAACTTAACCTACTCCCTCTTTTTCACACACTTGTTTTGGGGATTCATTGATCATATCACCAGTTCTAGTTGCTCCTTCAACATATCAACTACTATCTTTTCACATCTCATCAATGCCTCCAATGATGATTGCCTCCTACTATGTTCTTCCTGACAATCAACTCATGTAGGGTTTTTGTCTCCATCTCCAAACACCCATGTTCCAAATTGACATTCCCTTGGCGTATTGATTGTGAAACCACCACACTTCAAGCGGGGAGTCATGGACTATCTCAAACCCTTGGTCTACCCCTCCTCAATGGAAAACCCTCATATGCAAGTGGATTGACTCCTTCCACCAACTCGTCTTCTCTAGCAAATGCACCCTCCTTAGTCTTAGTGCCTCCTCCACTCAGTGCTTCGTCTCCGCATGCTTCACTACCTGCCATTGTGCCTTGCCTTCTAAGTTCACTCAAATGGATATTTGTATTTCTTTCTTTGTAGTTTTCTCTCTTAAGAGAGACCTAGAGCGAGCTAAAAGATCCCTAGGATTAAAGTCCCCAAACACAAGACATAGGTCTTATTTTTCCCTAGAACAAATAGTCGAGGATTCCACATAATCCTTTTCAGTACTCCAATGACCCACCACACACTTACTCCAATGATCTAGTAACTCTTCTTCCATTAGAAAATGTACTGTAACCTCTCCCATTCTAAGTGAATTCATTCAGAAGTAAATAAATCTTCATCCAATGTACCTCCACCTCCACCTCCACCTCCACCACTTTTATTTTCTAACTTGTTGTACCGAATTGAAATCATTTTTAATTTTATTTTCTACCGTGGATGAGATCCATGATAAGTTTGGTTTTTAATTTATGCTATCACTTATTAAATCATTTGAATTACATGGACTCCTAGGAGGTAAGATAAGCACCATCCGATGGGAAGTCAGCCATTTTGAATTACAAGGCTTACTTAGCGGAAAGAGGGTCTTTCCTCATCAAACTCTATAAATAATATTTATAGAAACTATTTTTTTATATTTACAATTTTTAACTTCATATAAATAAAAAGTATCTTCATGGTTTTTTTTTTTGTCATTTTATAAGATGGAATAAATAAAAAAGTATGAGAAATATCTTATTGGTATCTCGTTAGTTTTGTCATTTTATAAAATGGAGTAAATGATGATGATTATTGATAAATAACTAATTAGTTTGTTTTAATACTTTGTTTTTATAGAGATTGGAGTGAAGGTTATTTAGTTCTATATAATTTTAATAAGTTAATAGATATAAACATTATTAATATTATAAATATTTTAAAATTAAAATTAAAATATATATATATACATGAATGTCTTTTTTATTTTTATTTTTTGACAAATTTTATTATCACAAAATTTTGAAAAATAATTAAAAAATCTATCTTAAGAGTTTCTAATTAATCTCTAAATGACATAAAATTAATAATAAAATGACGTATTTTTATACAGTTTGAGTGGGCCTAATGGTTAAGAACATGTGTTTCCTCTTAAGAGGTCACAAGTTCAAATCCAAGGTATGTATACCTTCGTAGACTTGAGTCCCTTGTCCCACAAACAAGGAGGTTATTATTATTAGGAGTCCCTTGTCCCACAAACAAAGGGGTTATTATTATTAGTATATGCCTTTTAGGTAGAGACTATAGTTCCATTGATTGGCTTTGAGTTTCGTGTTAAACAATTTTTTTAAATTTATATTTCTCTGAATTATTAATTATATTTATTTGAATTTTTTAATGTTAAATTTTAATTTTTCATTCTCTGTTTTATTGGTTAGAAGAAAAACAATAAAAAAAATTAAACACAAATCAATGAGCTCCACGTCATCAGCTATCTCTGACACTTTATCTCCAAGATAATCGTGATAAACACTCATTCATTCGAAGTCCAGACTCTCTGTGCTTGGGTTCCAACACGAAATAGAAGTCCAGACTCGCTGTGCTTGGGGTTCCAACACGAAACAGATTTGTCTATCAGGGTCTCCGGCGGCGTTCTTTGCTGATCTGGTAATTAATATATGCAAGAGCTGCAAGAGAACCTTCATACACCTTAGCTTATCGAGCTGTTTAAGCTTCTCGGGCTATTTGGTATGGACTTTCTCCCACTCCCTTCTGCTCAATGTTAATGTTATTACCGAATCATATGCTTCCAAGATCAACAAAGAACTCCCCGGATATCGAGATGGAAACAAATTTGCAGAGGTGCTTTAATACGGAAGTTAAGCTTGATGTATATGGCCAACCTTGGAAACAATTATCTGCAATGCCTAACAGGTCTGGATTCTCTTGTCTTTGAGATTTGGAAAGCTTTTTAGAAGAATTTGTAGCTTGTTATCTCTGGTATCGAATTTCGAACAAAACTTTTATCTGGGTTTTACTCTTTTCGCTGTTTTGGCAAGGGTTCAATGTGGGTTTTACTCTTTTATCTGTTTTGGCTCATTATCCATTGTCGTTTTTACTCAAATATTTTATTTTAATTTACTAGATTTCACTGGAAGCACATCAAGCCCTCCCTTTTACTATTTAAACTTGACTGCACTTTCACAGTCCGATTGACCCAATTGACATAATTTGGTCTTTATATATGTGCCACAGGGGCCTGGAACTATCTGTTTTATTGAGCGAAATCAATTAATTAATTAAAGCGCTCTCCCCTGAAGCAAGATCTAAAAGGCCATGCCGGTCTGTCCGTGACTTCCAAAAACCTTCTTAGATGCATGTTTTGCTAAAGCAAATGGCCGATCGTGTTGAGAGGTTCGTGGGCATATGGTCCACCGGGGTATTTCACTCTTTTTTTCTTTAGCCAAATCGATGATTGAATGTATGTAAGGTTCTTCCCTCCAGCCAATCTATCCGGCACTGTAAGGTCTAAGTATTATTTGGGGTGGGTCCGTCGATCTAAAAAAAGCCTATGAAATGCATGTTTTGATAAAGCGCATCTTTGTTTGTGGGGAGTCGGAGGCATATGTGCCCTCCCTTTTACTATTTAAACTTGACTGCACTTTCACAGTCCGATTGACCCAATTGACATAATTTGGTCTTTTATAAACATTAATGTAATTAAATTTTTTCTTTATTTCTTCCCAAAGTAGGCTGCTATGAAACATTCATCAATAGCAAAGGAAAAACAGAACTTGCAGATCTCATATT
>JASDQU010245370.1:40936-64909 GCA_032191745.1 Picea mariana | reverse complement strand
ACTCCATTTGAAAAGAAAAAAGTTTACAAAAAAAATAATATACAAAAAGGAAAGGATAAAAATCCTCCTCTCAATTTCCTGGATCTCTTTGGCTCTAAATTTTCTCATATATTTATACAATGAATGAACAATCTGAGCATCACTAATAATTTCCGCCACCTGAAATTTTCCTCATAAAGAGACATAAATATCTCTCAAATCGTGCATTTGTTTGGGAAAATTCTCATGCGTAAGTTAAATGGGTCCATTCTACAGAAGGGTTTTCAGCCATTTCTTCAGATGCCTTACAGTTCAGCTAAAACAAGTCCCAAAAAATCGTATGTCTGTTCTTGAACGCATTTCCAAATTTTATCTGTTGTTGCTCATAATTTATTTGCAGCAATCCAATATTATTTTTGGATCAATTATCTTGAATGTATTTAGATAATAAAATCAAGCCATGATTAGATTTGTACCAAATAACTCATAATAGAAACTTGTGAAACAAAAAGAAACCAAATTAAAAACCTAAAAATGGTGAATAAAACAAAATCTAGAACAATAAAATAAAAAATGAATTTAAACTAACTATAAGTTCTAAACAAATATTGTTTATATTTTCCTTTCAAATATGATCTTAAAATTCTAGAAGCTTCAAGTTGATGGAGAGGATAAAAATATTAATTTTTGGTTTTCACAAAATCAAACAAATGATAGACAATTCTTTTTTTATTTTTTTTATTTTTATTTTGAAATGAGATGCAAATTGACAAAAGAATTTAATTAATTAAACCTACCAAATGATTTTGTGAAAATGATTGCTAATGAGCAAAAGATGAAAACATAATCATAATTTAAATGAAAGTAAACAATTGATAAAAAATAATGTTTTAGTTTAAATTAAGGTTTCTATGTTCGTCTCTGCCTCATTCAAATTTGATCAAATGTGAAACAATGTCATAGAAAAGATGTGTCGCATTAAAATTTCTTCCTATAAAATCATTGTTATTAATCCATTTCTCCAACCAATCCATTCTCATAGCATATAAATTCAATAAGGAAGAGGTAATAACAAACTCCCAAATTATGAAGCTTGTCCATCAACATCAAAACCCTGTAGAAAGAAAAAATGAAATGGCATTTGAATTTTATGAAATTCAAACCAAACAAAAGAAAATAATATAAACTCAAACCAACCTTGAAACAAATAAAACCAATACCAATCCAATCAAGTCAAAGGGATAAAAAAATGAAGAATCCAAGTAAAATTTCGAGGGACCCTAGATTTTGATTAAAAATAAAGAAGGGGGTTGTTGGGGCCCAACAAACCAGTAGGGAATTCATATTGAATGCCAACATAGGAGATTTCAATATGGGGGATATTATACTAGACTTAGGATTTGAATTCAATGTTCTTCCAAACAAAACTTGGGAAGCTATGAGAGAACCACAATTGGGGTATTCACCTATTTAGTTGAATTTGGAAAATAAGCATAGAGTGGTACCAATAGGAAGATTGAAGGGGATTCTAGCAGATCTAGATGGTATGTGCACCATGGATGACTTTGAAGTCATTGACATAGTAGACAATACTTCACCATATCCAACACTGTTGGGGATGGATTGGGCCTTTGATAACTAGGCTATTATTAATTTGAAAACAAGGAAGATGATATTTAAGTCTAGACAATACAAATTTATTGCGCCATTGGATCCCTCATAAGGAGGCAAGTATGTGGAACCTGCGATGAATAATATTCTTACAGAAGATGTGAATAAGATATACAGGACTACCGCATGAGAAGAATATTATATCAACCCAACTATAGATGAAATGCTCAGTTGGAGGAGTGTTAGTTCTTGTGCTTCAGACTCTAACACAGGACTGAAAAAATGGCAACAATGATTATATGAATTATCTACCAGGAGATGTGCCAGAATGACACACACACTAAGACAGGTTGGTACAAAGGTAAGAGAACCCCCTAAATTTTTATGGTTTGAATGATTTAGAATAATTTTTGATTAAATATGAGGTATAAATTATGGAAAATCAAAGATTATCAGCACTAGATATTTCTTTAAAAGCTACACCTGCAAGATGGTGGGGTACACACAAGGAAATGATCAACAATTGGTTCCAATGAAAAAGGTTATTGCACATCAGATTCATCACAAAACAAGGGCATAGATATGAGGAGAAATATGAAGGATTTGGATGACCCCAAGAGCATGTAGAGAAGTGCATAGTTCAATGGATATTAGTACCACTTGAAGAATGTCCACACCATTTTATTCACACACTAGAAGGCATTTCAAATAATTGTTACACAGAAAATGAACAACGCAGAGAAACTTCCAACTTGGAAGAGATACAACATAACTTTGTAGTTATATTTTCCTTTGATCATGATAGTCCAGAGATTGATACAATGATGAAAGTGGTAAGAGACAGGATATTTGAAGAACCAGAGTTTGAAATAATTCTAGCATCTTAGAGGCAGACTAGCCAGACAATTAAACAATTGCTACAATGTTATAACATAGCAGGAGTAGAAGAACCAACAGAAGATAATCCATGCAATATCCATATCTCGGAAGTGGAAGGTGAAAGGGAAGTAGAAGGTCCCAAGATGGATTCAAAAGATTATGTTGCGCCACTAAATATTAAGAAGGTCAACTTTGGAACTGCAGACAACCCAAAGATGGCTATTATTGGAGATTATTGGGATAATCAGACAGTAGAGAGGATCATAGAATTACTGTGCGAATACAGTGACTTATTCCCAACAACATTCTTAGAGATGGAGGGGTTAGTAGGAGAGCTAGGAGAGATGAAGATATCATTGAGGCCAGAAGCAATACCTATCATATAAATTCCATATAAATTGAATCCAATATACAAAGAGAAGGTGAAGACAAAATTTGATAAAATGATAGAAGTTTGTGTTATAGAACTTGTAGAAGAGTCAGAATGGATTAGTCCCATGGTGGTGTAAAAAAATAATAAAGGAGGGATCAAGATTTGTGTAGATTTCAGAAAATTTAATGATTCTTGCCTACATGATCCTTTTCCTACCCCTTTTACAAACGAAGTTTTGGAGACTGTAGGGGGTCAAGAAGCTTATTCTTTTACAGATGGATTTCCAAGTTATCATCGTATTAGGATAGCACCAAAAGATAGACACAAGACAACATTTTCTATAGAGTAGGGTTCATTTCAGTATACAATTATACCATTTGGATTGAAGAATGCACCAACCATTTTTTCAAGGATAGTAGTAGCAACTTTCAAGGACTTTATTCATAATTTTTTTGAGGTTTACTTGGATGATTGGACAGTGTTCAGTTTGTTGAAAGATCATGTTGAATTATTAAGGCTAATGTTGGACAGATGCAGACAGTTCCAGATATCATTAAACATTAAGAAATTTATTTTCAGCGCACCATTTGGGATTTTGTTAGGGCATGTGGTGTGTAAACAGGGTCTACTAGTTGATCCTACTAAAATTGTTGTCATAGTTAACTTACCACCACTAAATTCAGTGTGCCAGTTGAAGAGTACATTGGGCCATACAAGGTATTACAAAAAATTCATCAAGGGATATGCACAAATCATTGCGCCAATGGAGAATTTGTTGAAGAAGGATACTAAGTACCAGTGGAATGATGAATGCTAGAAGAGTCTGGATATTTTGAAGGAGAAAATGGTTATTGCGTCGATTTTAGTATTTCCAAATTGGGCTAAAGAATTTCATGTGCATGTATATGCATCCACAATTGCATTAGGAGTAGTAACCCAACCAGGAGAAGGTGATATAGATCACCCTATTGCATTTGCAAGCAGAAATTTATCAGATTCAAAACAAACTATAACACTATAGAAAGAGAAAGTCTAGTTATGGTGTATGATTTGCATAGATACATACATTACTTGTTGGGACAACACTTTAATATGTTTACAAATCATTAAACTATGATATACTTAGTTAATAATACAATGTTGGGGGCAAGGATATGCAGAGGGCTACTTTTATTTCAGGAATTTGACTTTGAAGTTGTTGTGAAGCCTAGAAGATTGAATGCAGGACCATATCACTTGTCTAGAATAACGAATGGAGAAGAAACCAGTAACTTGGAAGAAAAATTTTCAGATGCACAATTGTTTTTAGTACAAATTGCATATGAATATTTTGCTAACATTATTGAGTTTCTAAGTATAGGCTTTGCACCAAGAGAATTTACCATTGTGAAGAAGAAACATTTGGTGGTCAAAGTTGCAGATTACCAGTTGATTTTAGGTCACTTACACAAACTTGGAGAAAATAACATCTTGAGGAGATGTGTGATGGAGCATTAAAGACCCATTATTTTGGTAGAAGCACATGAATGGATTGTAGAAGGAAACTATGCTGGAAAATCTATCGCCCAGAAGGTATTGCACAAATGATTATGGTGCCCAATAGTTCATAAGGATTCAAAAGAATATTGTCAGAAGTGTGATGTTTGTCAAAGAGTTGGGAAGCCATCCAATAGGGATGAGATTCCACTGATACCACATGTTACTTTACAAGTGTTTGATAAATGGGCAATACAATTTGTAGGTCCAATTAAACCACCAGCGAGAAGATCAGGAGCTAAATACATTATTACAACAACAAAATACTTAACCAAATGGGAAGAGGCAGCATTAGTAAAGGATTGCAATGCAAAGAATGCAATACGCTTTTTATTTGAGAATGTAGTAACAAGATTTGGATGTCTGAGAATATTAATGAGTGATCAGGGGACTCACTTCATCAACAATACAATTGAGGCTATGCTTGAAGAATTTAAGATATACCACCAGAATATTACTCCTTACCACCCTCAATAAAATGGAATAGTGGAAGCCTTCAACAAGATTTTGGAGAATGCCTTGACAAAGATTTGTAATGCAAACATAGATGATTGGGATTTGAAGGTACCAATAGTACTTTGGGCTTATAGAACTACCTGCAAGAAATTAACAGGACAAACACCCTTTAGATTGGTGTATGGATAGGAGGCATTAGTCCCCTTATATTATTTAATACCAAGTCTTCACATTGCATAAATTACAGATATGACAGAAAATTGCACGGCGCAGGAAATATTGGCTCAATTGATGGAATTCGAAGAGGAAAAAATCATGGCACGTTTCCATCAAGAGGTAAATAAAACAAAGGATAAATCATGGTATGACAAAAATATCAAGAATAAGAAGTTTAAGGAAGGAGATATGGCTCTCTTCTATGACAATAAATACTTGTAGCACCCAGGGAAACTCAGAATGCATTGGCTAGGGCCATATCAGATAAAGTCTATTACAGATGGAGGTGTTGTAAAGTTGCAATACTTAATAGGAAAGGAAGTGAAAGTAATGGTGAATGGTCGTCAACTGGAACTATATAGGGACATTCGACCTACTAACTCTCAATAGTTATAACGAAGAAAGTAGATGTGTACATATTGTAAATAGTAGGAGCTAAAAGAAGAAAAAGGAATATAAAAACAAAAAATGAAGAAAAGACAAAAAAAAGTAATTAGGAGGAATAAGTAATTCAGGAATGACATCGCACAACAATTGGTGCGACATAATTTGGAAGAATGCATGCAGGAAAATTAGACATCATGCAAATAACCGAAAAAAGTGAAAAACAAGACAAAACATTAATGATCGGGTTTATAAAAAGGGAAAAGCACGGGAACGTTCGACACTTAGCGATTTTTTAGCAACTAAGCAATTAAGAGTGAGAGAAAAGAGGGATTGATCATGAGGAAAATTAAATTGATTGTGTGCAAGAATAGTGAGATGGCACCCCCGAAGGTTGACACTCTCATCCAATTTGTACAAGTAACCCGATAGTTAGGAAGGAAGAAAGAAAGGATGGAAGAACCAAATAATTTTGTTGAGTTGGAGGACATTAAAGAATATGAGACTGGATCGATCAGTCCCATTAGGATAGAATAAGATCTATCAACCATGGAACGGGTGCAAGTAGGACAAAGTGTAGATAAACCTAACGACGGTGCAAGCTCTAGTTATGAAAACCCTGCAACAAAAGAGGAAAAGGAAAAAAAGAAGCAGAAAGTAGGTACAGTGGAAGTCCTAGTTGAAGACATCACAAGCCAGTAGGAAATGGAGGGAGAAGAAGAAGAAGAAGTTGAGGATGAATCTACTAAATAAAAACTAGCTGCGGGTCAAAAGAGGAAATCACTAGACGCAATGGAAATTACTTTACTCCATATTCCAGACGTTGTAGTCATAGTGGAAGAGATGCTAGGGAAGGTTCCCAAGCTAAAGTTTGGAGACCATGATATAACTGACACAAAAAAGTTTCCTGAATTCACGCAGGAAGTGTACTTGGAGAACAGGGGGGAGGTAGGGCCCCTAGGGAAACCTATTCTAGAGCCCATGTAGTGGGTTACAAGTCTCTATAATTCAGGCATTATGAATTTGTTGGACATATCGCATTTTGAGCACAGTAAAAAATGTGGGCCTTTGTGTGAAACAACTATTGGAAATGGTACATGGAGGTATCCTATGGATGGATAGGTTGGTCCCCATAGACGTGGATCTCATAGATAAGATTGCAGGGTTTCCTACTAGCGGGGTAAATCCATAGGACTATTTGGACAATAAAGCTAGAGATACATAAATTGCAGAGAAAGTGAAAGCATAGCTCGGGACAAATAGGGGAACTCGAGGACTAATCATCAAGGATATTAATGACTAGGAAACCAAGTTTGCTACAAAGTTGATGGCTTTCAAACTGTTGAGAAAGTGTAGAAAGGAAGAATCCCTAGTAGGAGTGATAGAAATAGTTGTGCAGTGCACAAAGGGTGTAGTGTTGAGTTGGGCACCATACGTGTTGAATCAATTTCTGGTAGATTGTAGAGATGCATAGGATAATGGAACAAAATTCCATTACCCGTGTTTGCTAATACTGATAGCATTGGTGGGCTGGCAGGAGCCCAAGTTTTCATCTTTTCTAGACATGAAGGGGAAATATTATGCAATGCGCTATGAAAATTTGTGGCAGGCAAAGGACCCCAAGAACCATCAGACCAACAATGCAGTATTTTCCATGTTCTTGGAGGATATGCAATAGAAAAAAACCAATGTGTGGAGGATCCCATTTGAAGTGGTTCGAGGAAATAATGGGATTTCCAATTTCAATGCTTCAAGACATCATTTTTGGATCCAGGCCACAAGGGACCCAAAGAAGAAGTTGTTGGAAATGAGATATTGCACATCAAGGGAAGATGTAGGCTCGATTGTGAAAGAATGGCA
The DNA here is from genome assembly GCA_032191745.1 of Picea mariana. Taxonomy (NCBI): domain Eukaryota; kingdom Viridiplantae; phylum Streptophyta; class Pinopsida; order Pinales; family Pinaceae; genus Picea; species Picea mariana. The sequence continues at coordinate 57,615 of JASDQU010245370.1, read as the reverse complement.
TGTGCATTGGAAGGTTCCAACAAAACAAAAGAAAGGAACAAAACCTAAGGAGCCAATAGAAGCAGGAACATGCAAGAAGACAAGCAGTTCAGTAGAAAATAAAAGGAAGGTTGTAGAGCACAACCAAGCTTCAGGAAGCAGTGTAGCAAGAAAAAATCCCAGAAAGAAAGAGATGGTGTCAAGGACAGAAGTCAAAGGGGATGTCAAGAAGGATGGCTCTCATCTGAAGGAAGTAATAGATGAGGAAAAAACAAAGAAGAAAACTGAGGAGAAAACCTCAACCCCAACAAAGAAGATAACAAGAACACAAGAGGCAGAAATAAGGAAAAATATGAAGTGATGCAACCCCCCTCCCTTCCTAGGGTTTGTGTGATGTCCTGGTAAAGGATATTCACAAGGCTAAGCTGAATTATCTCTTTGAGACCGTGCTATCCCCTAATTCAATTTAACACAAGCCCTTTTATTACCTTAGGTGTAGGTCGTATGGAACCCATGAGCCCTTTTCTTAGCGCTCTTTAATCTTTGAATTTGTGGGCACTAGCTCATTCTGCTAACCCATATTCACATGCAACCTTGGGATATGACCCAAGGATAAACCCTAAAAGGCACTTCATACTTCGGTGTTCGGGAGTTTCGAACGTTCCAAATCCTTTTCCCCGTGAAGTGATTTACACTCAAAACAACAGATCGAGTGCCACGTGCTTCAACAATTAACGACTGGAATTTTCCCTCTGATATCTGACGACACGCGTCTACTTCAGATCAACGTCCACGATATCCTTCGCTAGATCAGCCTTCAGAAGTTTTGGATACTCTACCTTCGCCTTTCCTCCGAAGGACTCTTCCTTTGAAGCTCGTGGATCTCTACCACATGTCCTCTTTGGATCTGATGATCCAGATCTCCTCGCTCTTTGTGACTTCGACAGAAACGATCGTCTACACTACACAATCTCTCCAAATCTCTTCCTCCCAAGATTGCTTATCTACTTCCACGTATCCTCATCGCAGTTAAAGGAGATGTATTGTGATGATCCATATGTTAAAGAGGCATATGAAGCATGTGAAAATCCTATGCTTAGAGACATAAGCCAATGGACATAGTATCTGATTCAAGATGGATTGTTGTTTAAAGTTTTCTAGTTGTGCATACCAAAATGCTCAATGAGAGAAAATCTGTTGAAGGAAAAACATAGTGGAGGTCTAGCAGGACATTTTGGCCATGACAAGACATTTGCAAAGTTGAACAATTCATACTATTGGCTAGGTATGAGGGAAGAGTTGAAGAAATTTGTGGGTAGATGTAAGATGTGCCAAAATGCAAAAGGAAAGAGACAAAACACTGGGTTATATCAACCATTTCCTATTCCAGATAGGCCTTGGGATGCAATAAGAATGGATTTTGTGTTGGGATTGCCAAGGAAATAAAGAGGAAGTGATTCCATATTTTTGGTAGTTGATATATTTCCAAAGATGGAACACTTTATCCCATGCCAAAAAACTAATGATGCAACGAAAATTGCAAAAAACATTTCAAGGAAGTTTTGAGACTTCATGGGTTGCCCAAGAGTATTGTCTCAGATAGAGACACTAAATTTTTTGGTCATTGTTGGCACAAGGGTAGACCTAGGGTTCAATGATACAACAGTACACCAACAAAACCCTAACTACCAACCCTTTTGGCAACACCTGCGATGAAGATGAAGTCTCACCCAAGATAGAGGCAGGGGTGGTTGCAAGACTCAAGTGTCTCCAACCTTAGATGGGACATAGATCTGTGATTATAATACCTAATAGAGCACTTAGCATCAATAGTTCATCAATATTCAACCAATAACTACTTTTCAGATAGAACAGAGCATCACATAATTCACTCAAATCTGATGTATTTAAGCACTTTATCATAAACATGCAGGTTATATCTAGCAGATCAATCACTAAGCATATTCATACAGATCAGATCTAACATTCTTACACATCATTAGCACAAAGAATAAGCAGATTTATCTATCTCTATCAAAGCACTTAGCAAGAGAAGTTATAAACACAATAAGACAAGCACAAAGCATAACAACATAGAGTTTACATGGTTCACCCCTACCCTGGGGCTACATCCACCAAATCTTCTTCTGTTATTGTCTTCAGTCAATCGGTTACAAGCAAAGAGCCTCAAAACCTTACTCTGCATAGGATAAATATCTGTGCAACTCGCTAGATCCTTCTTCCTTACATTACATCACAATTCCTTCATAGTCTCTTACAATGACTTGCACTTAGCTCTGCAAATCTCACACAGTATGCACAAAGCCTTACACTTCTTGATCACACAAATCCAACTCTTGGAACTTAGAAAACTTGCATACCAACATCACATAGATGCCTTCGTACACCTCTTTACATTGCCTATACATCTATTTATACATACAAAATAGGCCTAAGCATGGGTAAACCCATGGGTCGACATCCCAATCCCATTACATAATCCCAAAAACCCAAAAAGGACCCAAAAAGGGGTCGAGATCCCGTGATCTCTGCTTCATCTTGCGCTCCTCCTTCGACAGGCTGTCAAAGTCCAAAATAGGTCACCATGACCAAGAATCTCCCAAAACTTGGTCAAGGGCCAACAGGCCCCCAACACTCACCTGTGACTCATCCCAAGTCACTCTGGTATGACTAGTTATGCCTCGAACGCATTGAGCTTGGCTCGATATGCTTTGACCTACTGCTATGCTACGGCCTCTTTCTTGGTGAAATCTTGGATTACTGCATCATTCACTGGCCCTTCTAGGCGTTATTCTGTTGTGGTGACAACCTGTTCTAGCTCTTCTCCTCGGCACTCGACCTATGTTAACAATTGGCACGTCGTATCTTGTACTGGTTGGAGTCATTGAGTGACTTCCATAACTTTGCATTGAATCATATGGATCTGTTGTTGGGTGGTTCCCTGCTCTTGAGACTGCTTCATTCTTTCTATGGCCGATAGGGCCTTCAACTACACCTGTAGTGTGTCTGTGTGCTACTTTGCTTCCTTGAGTTGTGACTCCAGTGCCTGCAATTATGGATTCTCGGTGAGGTTCTCATATGTTTGGGTGCTGCGATTACTTAGTTGCTTGCATTCCAGGGCAAGAGATTTTAGTCTCTCAACTACGCTGAGGGCGGTTTCTTCTCGTTGGTCCCATACGTCCTGTGAGGTCTCAGGCACAGTGTGTAGATATAAATATGCTATGCATTGTTGGAGCTATTGGATTGCTTCTACAAGCTGATCTACTTGCTTCATGACTTGATCCTCTACCTTTATTTCTACGACTATCACAAAGTGAAGTGCTCTATTGACCGCTTCCTTTAGTGCAAGTTGCTATGCTAGCAATTGTTCTTTGCCTTGATACAACTGTGATTTTTATTCATCCCACTTTGCTTGGAGAGCAAGAATTTCCTATTCTGTAGCACTGCGTTGTTCGACAAGTACTCCCTGTACTTGTGTCAAATCTTGGGTGGCTTACACTGTTTCCTCTTGCGCTCGTTGAAGGCGAGCTTCGACTGTATCAGCTATTCGGTGGACTTGAGCTGGATCATATCCTAGTTCTAGTGTTCCTAATGGTAGAGGCGCAGTGGAGACTGCGTAGCTGGACTGTAGTGCCTGATGCACCCCTTGGAGCTCAACCTCAATTCGATTTTACATCTCCTCCTGCTTAGCCTCTTGTTTTTGTGCTATCTCTAATGAAGCATCATTCAGGGCTGCTACGATTCAATCAAAGTCATCTAGGGTGAGGATAGTCTGCAACTTGGTCATTGTTTCTTTCGAATTCTTCTGGGAAGAAGGCTTTGGAGGGGAAACCTTCCTTTTCTTCGAGGGGTCCTCCTCGTCTCTAGGCAGTGTTACCTCGCCTTTCTTTTTCTTAGATTTTGTTCCATCTATCTCTTTTCCATCACCCCCTTGATCCAGTGAGATGGAAGCAGTCTTCACGGATGTACTGTCTAAATCCTGGACCTCTTCAGTCTTCTTTATCTTGCTAGGTCCGGGTGTATCCGTAATAGTTTTTGGGTTGTCTATGTTGGATATATCCACAGGGTTTGCTGGAATACGGAGGTTTGTCGACCATTCCTTGGTGATCTCCTCCAAGTCCTCCTCCATCAACTTGTAGTAGGACTGCAGTTGTTTCTTATGTTCATCGACATGTGCTCTGGTATAAATGAAATGCCTATCAACGCTGAACTTCATCAAAGGTCGGAACCTGTGTAAATTATTCGGAGTTATGCGAGGTTTAGACTCTATGGATACCTTAAATTGGTTGTAGTATGTGTGGAACACAGAATTTGATTGCCATTTCTTATTCATGTCACTGGAATACCACAGTGTACTAAACTTTGTGGCCAAAGGTTCAAAGGGCTCGATGTCCGGGAAGGTCACACCTTTCGGCATCTCCTAGGCAATGAAAGCGATCAGGATCAATAGCCAGCTGAAATAAAATTTGTACCCTTGATCCTGGGCTTCTTTGCAGTCAAGATCTAATTGGTTCACTAGGTACTGCGCCCAATTCATTTGTAATCCCTTCGCGCACTTCCCTGCGAGGTCAACTACACAACCAGTGACTTGGGTGGGTCGGTTCTTTTGTACTAACTTTCCCGTGATCAATTGACAGGTGAGGTGCACTGCACCGCTCTGGATAGAAGCTACCTTATAGGCTCACATGCCCTTCTCGACATCATCATAGGTGTCCTTGATCCTCTGCGTGAGAGCGTGATCCATGGTTTTTTCGGGATAGAAATCCTATGGGTTAGGGCCTTGCATACTTAGCCCTGTGATCCGATTGATCAACGTCGAATCCACTGTGATACAACGGTTTAACCACAAGTATCTGCCATGGTAACAAGACATCAACAAATTGACACATGCATTCACCTCTTGGTGTCTTCTGAAGTGAGGAATCTTCATGACGTTGAGCAGTGTAGACTGCACAAGGTTCATAGTCCATGACCGAGGGACGATCTTCGAATTGTTTACCTTTGTTCTGGTCAGGTACTTATGTGGGGCAAGCATGTTGTATACCTTCCTATCGTCGAGGTTGAAGTTGCTAAACTTCAATGTTGCAATCTTTTCTTGGTCTGCACAAACTGTGTGTATTCCCTTCGGGAGGTATGCAGTAACCAAGGCGTACTCAAAGTCTCTGGGCACACTATCTCAATTTATTGCACCGCTCAGAGGTGGTAGATAGGTGGGTAATATGCTCGGAATAAACTTAGAATTTGTGAGATCATCCATGTGCTTGGTTCACTTCTCATCTGATGGTCGGGATGGTCCAGCTCGAGCAGTTGACGGAGAGGCTGGCAGTCATCTCGTGGATGATGCTTGTACACCTGTGAATAATCCTCTCTCTAACATGACTCTTTTAGTCCTCAGGTCAAGGAGTACTTATGTCATTGATTCTTTGATTGCGTTGAGTTCCTCAAACATATGTGCTCGGATTAATTAGATCGGGGTCAGATTAACTTAGACAGTGCACTAAAATAAATAACAAGAGCGCAATGATCACTGTAGACAATTCACTTAGTCTACAGGCTCAAACTCTTGGTTAGAAAAAAGTGTTATTGATGCATGGAACAACGGGATAAATAGGAAAAGCGTCTCTTGCAATGGGTATGAAGCCTTCATTAACTTTGTTCGGGCCATTATGGCGCGGTCCAACGGTCTGGTTTCGAGCCTTAAAATACTTTCTACCCATTCAGGGCGGCAGTCGAACTATTATAATGTCCCCAATGGCTATATTGCTTCACCATGTCAAAGTGCTAGGTGTCATTGTTCTGATATCCCGACAAAGCTTCAATTTTGCAAATTTTCCTCCTGCGAAGTTCCCTCTGGAACTTTCTGTAGCTTTTCAATCTTATCCCTCTTCTTACTTAGCTTTCTAGCCTTCTTTCTAGTGATCTTTGTCTCGGTATGTCTTTTTCCATTATGATTCTTATCTTCTTTTGACATAGTCATTACGCACTGGTGAGATTCTTCCAAGGATTCAGGGGTAATACGTCTTCTTTATCTGGGATAGGTACTTTAGTCTCCTATGGGTCTTCTAATGTTCTTGCAACTTCGACATCTGGGTCTCTAGTGTTAAATAGCTTCGATCTATTCTCCTGTTCTTCAATCAAGTGTGTGATCCTTCTGGTCATGAAATCTTTTAACTCTTGTTTCTTCTGCTCCAAAACTTCTTCTTCTTCCTTTTGTCTAGCTTGATCTCTATCAATCCAAGGTTTTCCTTGTAACATGGTAAATGGGGCATTGTCTTCAATAAATTTAACAATCTCAAAATCTTCTTCTGTCGAAGTTCCATTGGCATTCATATGTATCTGAGTGAGCCTTCCACATAGGTTTACCAGTTTTCCTCTAAATAATCCTATTCCTCCTAATGAAGGAAACATAGCAGGCCTCCCTATAGCTTCCCAAGTTCTCTCTGTCATGATATTCACCTATCTTTCTTCATCCAGAACACAGTCAATGTCGAAGTCTCCTATTCTTTCTTTGATGCATTCTTTTTCTTTGAAGATCTCTGATAAGCAGATATGTCGGTGGTCATTCAGGGTTTCTTTCATATGTAACAATACTTTCTCTGATTCTTTCTAGGATTCTTCCATTTCTAGATCTGCCTTAGGGTTTTCTTGGTTCAGATTCATTCCTTCAAGCTTAACAATCATTCTAGGGCAATCCAACACTTCATGGTCTATAGCTTTGCAACAAAGACAACTAGGTCTTCTTCTAGGGCATTCCTTAGCAAGATGTCTTGGTCTTCTGCAGCTATAACATAGGGTTAATCCTCTCTTTCTTTTAAATGATCCCCAACTTCTCCTATACTGCGTGCTAGGATCATAGGAGCTAACCTACAACAAATTATTTCTAGGATCCTGCATCCATTTGTTAGTCCAAACATTCTTTCTATGCATAGGTATAACATATCTTTCACTATTCTTATCAGATCTACTCATATCAAGCCTCCTTTCATCTATGAGTGCCCTAGTTTTCAAGCTAGAACAGAACCTATCAAACATACCTAGATCCATACTTTAGAAACAAAAATTTCCACTTATCTTACTTTTACAGAGTACAAAGCTTTCAAATCTAGATTTTTTCTACTATTCTTACCTTTATAAGAGCACGGAGCTTACATATCTTACCTCTTTTCTTTAGATCTGACCTCTTTTCTTCATATCTGACCTTCCTCTTGGCACAAAGCTTCACAGGTCAAGTATAATACTGCGCACATGGGCAGCAGATCTACGCACAGAGTTTTCACAACTTCAAGATGAATCTTTGCACAAAGATTCTTCTTTCTCAGTTCCCAATAATCACAGTTTCAGGTCCTGGCAACGGAACCATTTGTTGGCATATGGGCAGACCCAGGGTTCAACACTACAACAACGCACCAACAAAACCCTAACTACCGACCCTTTTGGAAACACATACGAAGTAGATGAAGTCTCACCGGAGGTAGAGGCAGGGGTGGTTGCAGGACTCAAGTGTCTGCAACCTTAGCTGGGACACAGATCTATGATTATAATACCTAATAGAGCACTTAGCATTAATAGTTCATCAATATTCAACCAGTAACTACTTCGTAGATAGAACAGAGCATCGCATCATTCACTCAGATATGATGTATTTAAGCACTTTATCATAAACAAGCAGTTTATATCTAGCAGATCAATCACTAAGAATATTTATACAGATCAGATCTAACATTATTACACATCATTAGCACAAAGCATAAGAATATTTATCTATCTCTATGAAATCACTTAGCAAGAGAAGTTATAAATACAATAAGACAAGCACAAAGCATAACAACACAGTGTTTACATGGTTCACCCCCACCCTGGGGCTACATCCACCAACTCTTCTCTGTTATTGTCTTCAGCCAATCGGTTACAAGCACAGAGCCTCAAAACCCTACTCTGCATAGGACAAAAGATATGTGCAGCTCACTAGATCCTTCTTCCTTTCATTACAACACAAAGCCTTCACAATCTCTTACAATGACTTGCACTTAGCTCTGCAAATATCACACAGTATGCACAAAGCCTTACACTTCTTGATCACACAGATCCAACTATTGGCACTTAGCAACCTTGCATACTAACATCACAGAGATACCTTCGTACTACTCCTTACATTTCCTATACATCTATTTATACATACAAAATAGGCCTAAGCATGGGTAAACCCATGGTTCGACATCCTAATCCCATTACATAGTCCCAAAAACCCAAAAAGGGGCCGAGATCCCATGATATCCACTTCGTCTTGCGCTCCTCCTTCGACAAGCTGTCAAAGTCCAAAATAGGTCAACATGACCAAGAATCTCCCAAACCTTGGTCAAGGGCCAACAATCATTTATGGAGAACATTGTGGAAGAAGTTGGGGACAGAACTGTCCTTTAGTTTAGCATATCACCCTCAAATGGATGGACAAACTAAGGTGGTAAAACAAAGTTTAGGAAATTTGTTGAGGATTCTAGTCACTAAGAAGAGTTTGCATATAATGACTCACCAAACAAAAGTACAGGAAAGATCCCATTTCAGATAGTATATGGGATGAAGCCAAGAGGAGTATCAGAGTTGAGAGATCCGAAGAAGAATAAATTTAGAAGCATTGGAGCAGAAGACTTCATTGCAAAAATGCAGAAGCTTCATAATTAGATCAAAGAGAAGTTGCATAACATTAGTAGAGAGTACAAACACAGAGTTGATCAACATAGGAGAAAACTTCAATTTGAAGTGGGAGATCAAGTTCTAGAACATCTCAGGAAGGAAAGGTTCCCAAGGGGAACATACAACAAATTGAAATTGAAGAAGATAGGACCATGCAAGATCCTAAGAAAATTTGATGAAAATGCTGATGAGATAGAGCTGTCAGAAGATGTGGGTATATGGCCCATAATCAACATTTCAAATCTGTATCCGTACAGGGAACATGAGAAGGGATCATAAGATCACGAAGAGATACAATGGGAGAAGTAGATGCCTATAGTAGAAAACCGTGGATGGAGAAGATCATAGATCAGAGAATTGGTAAGAAGACTAGGAGAAAGACTTATTTTGAAGATGTGGGTATATGGCCCATAATCAACATTTCAAACAAAGACTTATTTTGAAGATGTGGGTATATGGCCCATAATCAACATTTCAAACCTATATCCATACAGGGAACATGAGAAGGGATCATAAGATCACAAAGAGATACAATGGGAGAAGTATATTCCTATAGTAGAAAACCGTGGATGGAGAAGATCATCGATCATAGAATTGGTAAGAAGACTAGGAGAAAGACTTATTTTGAATATTTAGTAAAGTGGAAGGGACACCCAATAGAATATGCCAATTTTGTAAATGAAGCAGATATTCAGAAGCATGGAAAGTCAGTGCAGGAGCTCATGGACATGAGTCCATGAATTTTTGTCCAGAGGAGTATGATGCAGGAGCATCATCATCAACACACGAGTGGAGGACAACTCAATGCCCTAAGGTGTATTTTGAAGTGATTTTTTGAATTTAAGAAGGGCATATCACGCAAATATATTGAAAAGATTGTAATTAAAGAACATATTAAATGTTTAGGAGTTGAAACATCGAATGAGATCAACGAGGAATGTATTTTCCTTTAATGTAGTAGCTTGCAGTACAGATTTGAAACGTTTTCTCTTGTCTGTATGTCTCAAACATTTATTGTAATAAATCCTTAGTAGTTGAAAGATTTTATTTTGATAGGATAGCTCTAAAGTAGTTAGAGGGAAAACTCTATGAGAATTCTTGTATAAATAGATGTATCCAAATGAGGTTGCTGAAGAGTATTGTAGCTAAGATTATTGTTGTTGAAAGCTATCTAAAGTTGAGATTTGTTGTTGATATTTAGCTGAAAGTTGCAGAGACTTTTTGTTGTTGTTAAGAGTTGTTGAGAGATGTTGAAGAGCATTGTATGAGTCCATGTACATATCATTTGAATGAATATAACATAGAAGCGTTGATCCAAATGTTTAGTGTTGTTGTTATTGTGTCTATCTGAATGAATAAATGGTAGGCTTTGTGTTAATTGCAATTCTTTGTTATTACTTGTTTGTGTTATGAATGCATTTACATGGTTGAATGTATGAATCTGTGAGATATTAGATAAGTTTCAATTGTTTCTCTTCTATGAGCAAGTGCAAGGAGTGCATAGTTTCCACAAGGTGTACGTTGACAGAGTCTATTTTGACTTAGAAGCTTAGAAGAGATAACGTGAAGCTTTTGTATGCAAGGAGTGCATAATTTTCCGCAAGGTATGCATTGATAGAGTTTGTTTCGACTTAGAAGTTCAGGAGGGAAGCTTGAAAGTGTGCATAGGCGGAAACACACTCATAGTCATATTGTTCAGGAGGAACAATTGAGTCATATAAGAACTACTGCAAGGAGTGCACAGTCACCCATCAAGGGTTAAGTTGAAGGAATCTTGTTGCAAGGTGTGCGCAGGGTCGATATTTGGCTAAGTATCGAAGAAGTCATTCTGAGAAGTTCAGAGTGTCGAGGAGGAACAAGTTCAGGAAACATAACTTGGAGCTTTGTATGCAAGGAGTGCATAGTTGTCCGAAAGGAGTGCATTGACAAAGTAACTTAAGAGTGTTTGCAGAAGAGTGTAAGAACTAGTGCAAGGTGTGCCCAGTCACTCAGAAAGAAGCTAAGTTGTGGAAAAGACCTGTTGCAAGGTGTGAAAAGAGTCAAAAATCGACTAAGTGTCGAAGAAAATGATTTGAGGAGTTAGCAGTTCGAAAGAATAACAAGCTCAGAAGAGATAGCAGGGAAAAATTATTCAATGGGGAGGATCCCTTTAAGAATTCACAAATCTAACGAGAAATATCCGTTCAGGAGGAAGCAGGATCATTCCAGACTGTCAGATCTGGGAGACTTGCACGGAGGTTAGCCGAGGAGTCTTTCGACACTTCATAATTCAGAGGTTTGAAAGTGGTTTAAAGAGTGGGGATCGTCGAAGTCCTCAAGCCACGAAGTAATCATATTCGTTGACTGTGAGGATGATATGTGGCAGCGTATAAGAAAGCTCGAGAGGAAGAGCTTCGAAGAGATTGCATAGTGCAGACGGCGATTTCTGTTGAAGTCGCGAAGAGCGAGGAGATTTGGACCATCGGATCCAGAGAGGACACGTGGCGAAGATCCATGAGATTCGAAGGAAGAGTCCTTCGAAGGAAAGGTGAAGGTGAAGTATCCAAAACTCCTGAAGGCTGATCTAGCGAAGGAGATCATGGGCATTGATCTGAAGTGGATGTGTGTCGTCGGATCGCAGAGGGGAAATTCCAGCCGTTGATTGTTGGAGAACGTGGTGCTCGATCTATCGCTTTGGGTGTGAAGCACTTCAGGAGGAAAAGGAGTTGGAACATTTGGAACTCCTAAACGCCGAAGTCTGAAGCACCTTTCAGGGTTTAGCCCGGGGTCATAGCCCAAGGTTGCATGTGGAGAGGGGCTAGCAAAAGGAGCTAGCTCACACAAATTCAAAGATTAAAGAGCGCTAAGAAAAGGGCCTACAGGTTTCATACAACCTGTGCCTAAGGTGATAAAAGGGCATATGTTAAACCGAATTGGGGGCTAGAAGGGTCCCGAGGAGCTAATTCGGCTCAGCCTTTTGAAGATCCTTGACTGGGAGGGCGCACAACCCCTAGGAGGGGAGGGGGGTTGCATCATGAAGTACCACAAGAATCCTCCAACCATCACTATTGCAGAGGACGATGTTGAGTTGGTCGTAGACAAAGTTCAGGAAAAAGGAGAGGATGTAGTACACACAATAGAGGCACAAAGGGAAGAAATCATGGAAAAATTAGTAGAAGTACATGACATATTATAGAGACTGCAACTAAATACAATGCATCATCTAGCAATGCAGTAGAAATAACAAACACATGAAGCATCAATGCAGAAAGAGCAAGAAGAGACCATGAAGACAATAGTAGTAAGAAATGACAGGTTCAAGGTTACACTATAAATTTTGGAGATGGATGAACATACAATGCAAAGAACAGTAAATGACGTGGACCATCTGGAGTTGGTCCTGGTGAAAATAACCATGAAGGCACTATATGGACTACAAGTGAGTGTAGTGCAAGAAGTACAATCTATTGTTAGGGAAGATGCCACCAACCTAGCGCTCGACTGAGAAGTGAAGGAAATTTTGCAAGTGACATGTGAACAAATCACGCTAGAAAAGTAGGAAGAGAAGAAACGTGTAGAGAACTTATAGATAAAGCTTACAAAGGTATATAGGAGTATACCAGACTGAGCGCAGACAACTTAGAGAAGAATCTTACATAGGTATATAGGAGTATACCAGAATGCGCGCAAACACAGGAGATTACAATAGAAGAGAAGATACAACAAATTGCTCAAACTATGGTGAGACACAAAAAATAAATAATGGATTTAACAAATAAGTTAACTTCAAGAAAACCTCCATAAGTACGAGAGAAGAGAGAGAAAGAGGTTATTGCGCACATAGAAATTATAACACATTAGGTTAAAGAAGTAGCATAATTGTATAATAGGACTGCACATATTTGGACAAGCCTAGAAGATGATGAAAAGATCCAGTAGCTAGAGAAGAGGGAGGAAAAAATGAATGTGGTGATTTAGGACTTGAAGAAGAGGCAAAATAACATGGACATCTCCCTCAGATGGAAGGATGCTCAGGAGATGAAAAACTTGCATCCATAAGTAAAGATTGTGTAGGAGGAGAAACAAGAAAGGTAGGTTCAGTTGGAGCCATTTTAGCAACAAGTCGAAGGAATGATAGACGAGCTCCAAACAGAGAAAGGAAGATGGGAACAAGTTCTAGAAGAAAGCAGAGAAGTGTTGAAAGAGCACATAACAATGCAGGGTTTAGAGACAATAGAAGGGAAGAGCGTAGAAGCTAAAGAGAAAGCGTTGAGATTAGGAAAGAAGTTTCATGTGTTGCAGGTAGCACTGCAGAAGATGCACTGAGGCTAAGTGGCTCAATATGAGCCAAATGTTAGTGTTGGGGGCCTGTTGGACCAGGCATGTTTGGAGAAATATGCAACAAATGAGGCAAAATGGACCAAGAAAGATAGTGTGCCACATTTTGAGGAAAAGAAGTGTGTGTGACAGGATTAGGGTTAGGTTTTTGAGATGTATTGAAATGGTTTCTAACCCAATTTTTTAATATAAATAAGGGGTATGAGGTAGATAGGAGGATAAGCATATTTATCTAAGATCCAATTGTTAGTGTGTTAGTGCAACAAGTCTATTTTGGAGAACCTATTTTGGATTTTTTGGGATTTGAAGTCTATTTTGAGAGTTATAGAGCTCGGATGAGGTTGAAGTAGTTGATGGTTAGGTCCCAAGTTCTGGAGCTTGGTGCGATCTTGGTTCACCTCACTACTCCATGTTATGATGTAATGCGCGCAATTCCTTTTTGATGAATAAGAAAAAAAGAAGGAGATCTTTGTGGACATAGCCCCAAGGGGGGTGAACCATGGTAAAACTATGTGTGCATTGTGTTTTAATGTTTTACTATTTCTACAGTTATGATTGAATGATTAGATAGGTGAATGGATGATTTATTTATAACATGCACTAGAGTAAATATGCAAATGAATGAATGGATCTGATGAATACTATAATCAAATGCATGGTTATGTAGAAATAAGAAGCAAGAAAGAACATCCCCCAATCCCTTCCATGGCCACAGACACTTGCTTCCTATAGTCCCCCATAAACTGTCTCAGGTGAGACTGCACTATGCACTCTATGCGCGGCGTAGCTTTCTGGTTTACCAGAAGGGCCGATGGTGATAAGGGTTTTGTTGGAGAATTAAGGTAGAACCCGGGTCATCCCATAAGTCCAACACCCTCCAAGTTAACCGATTTTTGTTTTTCCAGGTTTGCATTTCCACTAACACGTCATGAGAGACCATGATTATCTTGCACTCACCCTTATATATGTTGTATTATCGTTTTCATAAATTGTTGTTTGTCATGAACTACTTCTACAACCAATGATATCATATTATATTGTATATGTCAGTTACAATTTCTCTAATAGGATAGATTAAAAATAATTAGATTAGTTACTCTACATTTTATTTAATCAGATTACATTTAAAATTAATTAGAATTCTTTGGGGGATCGTTTATTGTCTTTCCCCTTTTCTTTCAATTCATAGTGACAACCAAGCCCACATAGTGGTTGGAAACACTACCCCAAATGAGAATAGGTCTGATTGGAACATGCCATCGGGTGTTCTCCCTTACCTACTTGATAGTCCATTTGGACCCGTCAACAATGACAAGAAGTTAAGAGGAAGGAGAAAAAATGAAATATTGAGGATTATTTTATAAAGGAAAAGAAGTGGCACGTACATTATTAATGTAATTTTAATTTTGTAGGTGCAATATGCCCTTGTAATCTTATAAGTGTTATAAATCCCTCACCCTCCCTATGGTCTTTAAAGGGCTCGTGTTTGTACCTCACCCTTCTTAGGTTAGTCTTTGTTCTTAACATTTCTCAACCTCCCTCACCCACATATGAGTGAACATTAATTTTCTTTCTCAACTTTAGTGAGTGAGTGTTAATTTTCTTGCTCAAATTAATATTCAAATTCTAATGTCAAATAACTTTATAAGGTGCTCATGGTGTGAAAACATTTGAATTAACAATCTCACCAATTTGGATTCAGTCCATGGATTGCATAGAAATTGATAACTTTGTATCTCTTCCTATTTCATTATCCATGTTCTTCTTATTTTTTTCAATTCCTTTTTACCCCCCACACCCCTCTAGAGTCTGGAATGAAAGAAACCTCTTCTATAGACATAGCAAAAGTTTTTTGAATTTCACATTTAGGTGTAAGAATATGAATATCTACTTTGTCCTTTAATTTTTAGATCTTATTGATATAATCATTCAACTCTCTAGATGGATTAGATTTTTTCAATATTCATTCTGAGAGTCAATAGAGCATGATACTACAAGAATTTCACTTATTGCAAAGAGTAACTCATAATTTCACATACCTAAAATAGATTAGGTTCATTCCAAATAAAGCCATGGCATTTTTTTAAAAGTATTTGTCGAATAAATATTTTTCTTTTGATAAGTTGATCTATCCAAGATATTTGTTGAAAATGGTTTTTGATTAGATTCAAGAGATCTATGCAAAAGATAATGATTTTTTTATACATTTCGCGTGTTTGGATACAACCGTGTGAGTAACCCTAATTGGTACTAAAAAACCCATGACCCCTTAGGGCTATAATGTATTTGGAAAGAAAAGTTAGAAAAGGAATAGATAAAGTGATGCTTCAATCCTTATCTATGTGAGTAAGAATGGTGGGATATCCATTAAAAAAAAAAGTAATTAATTATGGCACATTTACTGGAAAAAAAAATCCCGTTGTGTTTAAACATAAACATACATTGAGGAAAGTTGAAAATCTAAACATAAAGAAAGAAAATATGATAATAGTAAATTGGTCCTTTGTGTTTTATATATCTATACGATCAAGTGCTTAGGTTTAAAAAATAGTGTATCAAAAAAGTGTTCCAAATCATTACTATTTTAAATAGAACTTGTTATAAAAAGTCAATGTATTTTGATTTTGAATTTTCTGTTGAAACAATTAGGGGAAAACTTCGAAAATGATTTTAATATTGAACCTTGGACATATATTAGTTCCAAATCTCCTCAAAAAATAAGATTGTTTCCTCAAAAATAAGATTGTTGGTTTATGGTAGCTTTCTCTAGGGTCTTGGAGGGTGGTGTCATATATTCGTTCATGTTGTGATATAGATCATCCAAATCAATTGATGTTAATTTTGATTCAAACGAAGAGATGAATCACTAGTTGTTATGCAATAAAAACTTTTTAAACAATCAATAAAGAAAGACTTTGCTAAATAAAAAGATTTTATTGTGACTACTATGTTTTTCCCTTTCTAATACTATCAAAATGTTTTATTAAATCTAAAAGTATGTTTAGTTACATCCCTTTTAATCACTATACAACTTTATTTTATAAAATTCAAAATCTTTTTCCACATTTTTTCACCTTCATTTCTCTTCCATCTCACTAGTGAAATGTTTTTATATTTTATGTCTCAAATTTAGGTATGGTGATCAAACATATTTTTCCTCTATAAATAGGACCAAATATGACAACACCCTTTAAACTAGATGAGACTTATGCATCTCTCCCTCCAAACTATGGCTTTTCCATGTAGTGTATCTATTTCCTAATGATTGAGGCAAATTTCATTAGTAAAATTAGTTTTCTATTTTAAGATCCTTTATGTTTTTTAAGTAATTGGCTAGGCGATTTATATCGAGAATATGTAAATGCCAAATTCATTTTCTTTATGAATGGGTCATCACTTTTGGTGAAAAGGGTGAGAATCAGTTGTTATTTTTAAACAATTTTGGTCTTTTATTTTTCTTATTACTAATTTATTATTTATTAATTTTTTTTTTATTAATTATTATTTATTTAGTAAGATAAAAAATTTAAATTTGTTTTTAATATTATTGACTAATTATATATATATATATAATTGACTGAAATTCGACAATGTAAATTTGGACAAAATCTCTATCTATCATAACAAGTGGTATGGCAAAGGTCGACCCCCCTGACGCCCCCTCTACCCCT
>JASDQU010245370.1:22914-34969 GCA_032191745.1 Picea mariana | reverse complement strand
GACGCACGCAAAGGCTCCACAAAGATCTAGGAAGTGTATTTGAGCAAGGGATGAGAACATATCCATGGTGGTGGGAAAGGATGTGCGTTTGGACGAATTGCCAGTGATATGGGTAAAACTTTGGTAGGCTGACTCTGCGGTAAGTCGGTCTCTGCAATCTCATTGAAATCCTAGATGAATTCAAATTGGAATCCATTGTTGGGTTACGCACCAGGCTTCCATGTTTTGGTCCCTATATGGCTTTGATTTAAGCTACAATCAGAGGATGATACAAATCTACTCCTGGGAGGGAATGGAATTGGGGGCACTCAAGGCTAAGGTGGCCATCCAAAATGTCTAGGCTATCCTCCCTAGCCTCCCCTTGGTATTTTGGAATGAACCATCCATGAAATCCATAGGTAATAAATCAATAAGATTTTGTGATTTAGAGCATGGTTGGGAACTAAAGGAGCCCTTTGGTATTTTGGAATGAACCATCCACGAAAGCCATAGGTAATAAAGTAGTAAGATTTTGTGATCTAGAGCGCATGGTTGGGAGCTAAAGGAGGACATACATTGGGCATGGGTTTAGGTGGAAGTAGACCTTTAGGAAGGCTTAGTTGGTGAGCTCGACCTGATCTACGGACTCATGGAATCAATGTGTGGATTATTTGAGGTTGTCATTTTGATGTTATGGTTTTCATTAAGCTGGTCATTTGCAAGCACAGTGAAATAAGGTGAAGCAGGAAGGTGAGTGAAAATAAAAGATATGGTTCTGGAAATTCAAGCTAGTGGAGGGGAAGAGGATGCAAAGCCACTCAGGGGTAAATATGGCCATGAAAGAGGACCTCCCTTTGGCGACGAGCGCTTCCCCAGAAGATGCAAATGTGATAGCTCTAGATGCTTCAAAGTCACTTCATGGTAAGCTTACGCTCAATCCCTGAATGCCCTTCCTCATCTTTTCCCTCTCCCCTCTCTCATGTCTCCTCCCTAGTATCCTCTCCTCAGAGGTTTAACCCCCCTTCTTCGGAATCCTAACTCTGAAACATGTCCTCATGTTTGAAGTCCTCCCCGTGGAATTTTGACGTAGCTGATAAAAGGGTGTTTGGCCACACCTCTATGTCTGATGATGGGGAATTTACTTCTCCTAAAGTATGTGCTCTAAGGTTTTGGGCTAGGCTAAAAGAGGATTCATCTGTGCAAGGGGGCTTATCTCCTGACCTAGTCCCTCCAAAGCATGTTGGAAAGAAATCCTTCATTTTGAAGCCCCAAAAGAAAGTTGTTCAAGACATTAAAAAAGGAAAGCAATCTTCTATAGCAAGAGCCCTTGGAGCAGGGAAAGCCCTCAAAAGGGCTCCCCCGTGATTGTTCTCTCCTTCAACCCTAGAGGGGTAGGGCCCCCTTGTAAACCACTAGCCCTGAAAAAGCTGATCCAAAGCCTCAATCCATATATTATTTTAATCCAAGAGACTATGGTGGAAGGTGGTCGTGCAAAAGTTATTTTTGAATCTTGGCTTAAACATTAGTCTTTTTGTACTTCGGATGCAGAAGGAAAGTCTAGAGGTCTGCTTATTGGTTGGAGCCCATCCTTTAGATCGCTCTCTGAGTCATCACAAAACTCTGTTATTTTGGTTCAGCTGTCATCCCTAAATCTTGGCATCAAACTCACATTGTTGAATATTTATGGACCTTACATTGACTGAATCCCTTTTTGGGAGGGTCTATCTAAATCTAATGTAACACCCTGTTTCCCCCAGTTTGTAAAAATAATTGGACTGGCCAAGAACTATGGCAAACTCATAAATGTGAATATGTGATGTAAATGGACCTTGAGGAAAAGGTCAATGAATGTGAATAACATTATGAATTTTATTGCAGGACTGCTAAGAAGGGATGTGCAGAAAAAGAGACCACGATGGCAGTGGAAGGCACTTGGAAAGGTGGCGTTAACTTCCACCGAGAATTAATACCGTATTTGTACTCCACTGGCCCGGAGAACCAAAAGTGACTCGCTGGCCCTGAATTAAATGTCTCGCGGGCTGGTAGGTAGATGGTTTAATGAGGGATGGGAGGTGAACCGCCCATCCATAGAGCCATCAGGCCTGACCAGCGCGAGGGTAATCATGCCACACGCAACCTCGCAAGAGGGTAAGGCGTGGGGTAGAAGCGATTAGGGGCAGACGCGAGGGGAGAACTCAGACAATACGCAGAGTGAGTGATAGCAGAGAGGAAGGATTGCAACCTTCGCTCCTGGTCACTGGAAAACAGAGATGCAGTCTCACAGCATCGTGGTCTCAGCTCGGGGGTGGCTAGTGGTACATCTGCTTGGAGTCACTAAGCCTACGGTTGGGTGGAAACGAGCACCCCTCTCAGCAGTTGCTTAACCCTGATGTTATTTCTGATAAGTGTTTTGCCTCTGGCATCTGGAAATATATGTATTCTAATAATTATGCTCATAAGCTGTGAAACTATGAATGTTTTCATTATAAGAAGGTTTGTGTGGTATTTTGATCAGTACTAGTAGTTGTATATGCTTATAACAGAAAAACCACGCATGGCTTATGTTGATAAATGAATCTAATTATGCATAAGTTGAACCAAGTCAGACCTCCAGTCCGTTCTAGATAATTTGTTTCCCCTTATCCGTATCCAGGAATGCCCTGGAATAGACCTCTTCACAGAGATTCCCTCCTTGGAAAGGTTTACCAAGAACCTGGAAAAATGACTTGAATGTGCAAGTCTTGACAACCCTGTACAAAGAGGAATGACCCTCTTAAAATCCAGAAGTAGCAGCATAGGGATAAGTATTGATCAACGGATGAGATCCTGTTGGGGGATTTGCGGTCATTCACGACCGTTAAATCGAAGGAATAAACAAGGGTGTGAATTGCCTTAACTCTTTTTCCTCTATCTTCGTGAATAGCGAGGAAATCAAAATTGTAGACCCCCAGGGTCCATGAGAACATCTCGATCGTTGGTTTTTCCACGTCTAAGGAGCAGTGGGAAAGGGCGCGGCATCGGGACCGATTTGAACCGTCATATCTTAGCTAGAAAACCTGACAGTCGTTAGATCTATAGGGAGATAGATGAGGGTTAAGCCCTCGTGAATAGGGGCAAAAGAATCTGAGCCATCCATTCGAGGAGGACAGGTGGCAGAGATTCAGGGATATCGCGAACTTGGAGATTCGTAAGGTAAGAGCCCAAAGGTTGGATGCTCCAAGTCGCGAGAGGCGAAGCCATGAGAGGATCAGGACCGTCCATCCGAGGAGGACAAGTGGCAGAGATCCAGGGATCTCACGAACTCGGAGGTTTGCAAGGTAAGAGCCCAAAGGTTGGGTGCTCCAAGTCACGAGTAGCGATGTGTCGAGAGCCGAGCCCGAGAGAACACATGACAAAACTTCAAGGTGGGGCCTGCGTGATTAACGGGTGGACACGCATCGCCTAGAGAAGGGAGTCAATGCTCCGTTTACTCCTCGTGTCTCGGGGATTCGTGGGAGAAGGGCATGAGAGCTCAACACTTGGACTTACGAAGTTGCGAGTAGCGAGAACGTGAGAGGGAAAATTAAATATCGCTTCTCGAGGGTTCATGAAGGGAAGGTGCCAAGATTCGACGCTACAACTCGCGAAGGGGCAAGTTGTGAGCAGTGCGAAGGGAAGGTCAACCATCGCTATCTTCCAAGTCTCGGAGGATCGCATAAGGGAGGAATGAGAGTTCAACTGTTGAACTCACAAAGCGGCGAATAGCAAGAGGAGCTAGAGTTTAGCCTAGCCGGCAGTCATGCGTAGAGGACGCTGACAAAAGGAAGCTATACCCATTTCGTGATCTCGGGTATCGGTGATTTGTGAAGAAAATTCGAGGGTCTTCGACTCATGATTCGCAAGGTCGCGAGTTGTGAAAGGCACCTGCATTTAGGCGCGTATGTGGTCCTATCGAACTAGGGACTAAAGAAAGGGAGCTAGTGCTTTGTCGTTAAGCGGCGGTTAGATATGGCGGCCAAAATCTACGTGCTCAGATCTATGGCTAGGGTTTCATTCCGAAGCCCCCTTGCCATTCTACCTTCAAGATTGGACTCGATTGTATCGCTGAGTCGCGAAACATGAAAAGTCGCCTGGTTTGTGTTGCCTGTGGTCCTAACCCACGATCATAGGGAGGTGAACGGGGAAGAACTAGCCTACACTAGACCCCCGTAGGACTTTGGGAATTCTGTCCCTTAAGGAAAAAAAAATGAAAATTTTATTATGTTGTAGTGGGTATGTGACATCTAAGGTGTTGGAAGACCCTTACACTATAGTGGTAGGTGATTTAAACCTCACCTTATCCCCTAGGGAGGTATAGGGGGAAAATGCAAGACTAAACAATCAAAGTGGGTTTTTCTCATCGTTCTTTGAAAAATATAGTTTTGTGGATGTGGAACCGGTGATGTTGGTTCCTACGTGGAGAAGTTTTCGAGTTGGCGAAATAACCATCTCAAAAAGGATGGACAATTTTATGGTGTTAGAAG
Organism: Picea mariana; assembly: GCA_032191745.1. Classification (NCBI taxonomy): domain Eukaryota; kingdom Viridiplantae; phylum Streptophyta; class Pinopsida; order Pinales; family Pinaceae; genus Picea; species Picea mariana. The sequence goes on along the minus strand of JASDQU010245370.1, from coordinate 30,488 downwards.
CTTTGGTAGAATGACCATTCAATATAAAGTCATGGGCCACTTCTGGTGGCATTTCTGATCATCTTCCCTTCATCTTCCAAATGGCCGCAGTGGGATCTTCCAAATGGTTGCAGTGGGAGAGAAGTCTCCCACCCCTTTCAAATCTAATCATAATTGGATTCTCAAGGAGGACTACAGAAACTTGTTCTTGGAGACATGGGTTCAACTGATGCCCAACTCTCCTTCCTCCTTCATGGGACATATGGTATATAACCTTATCCACATCAAAGCAGATTCAAAACAATGGTTCCATTCCTATAAGAAAAAAACTCAGTCTACCTTGAAGGAGGCAGAATCGAAGATAGAAAAACTACACTTAGTCTTAGTTGTGGTTATCTCTTAGTTCCAAAGGTTTTAAAACTCCGCTCGTCTTAGACTCTCCATTTTAGAGAAGGAAGAATCCACTTGGTGTTTAAAGAGTCATGCCATCTGGATAAAAGAAGGAGACAACAATTTAAAATTCTTCCATCACTATGCAAATCAACAGAAAAAATTTAACACAATATGTGAAATAAAAATGAGGGATGGAGGGAGGGTTCATTCTTTCAAGGAAGTGGTAGGTGAAGGCATTCGACATTTCCAAAATATGTTCATGGATAAATGGGGTAGCCCAATCCAGGAAATTCTAGATGTTCTTGCTAAAATTCCATCGATTTTCATGAAGGAGATGAACTTGGCATTGGAAGTAATAGTTTATGAACCCAAAATTTTCGTTGCATTATCTTTGATGCAAAAAGGTAAGAGCCCCGACCCTGACGGTTTCACTGTGGAATTTTTCATCGATTTCTACGAACTTTTAAATGAAGACTTCTTAATGGAAGTAAGAGAGTCACAAACTCAGGGAAAATGATCAAAGCTTTGAACTCCACTTTCCTCACCCTCATCCCCAAAAAACAAGATGTCGAAACATTCAATGATTATCATCCCATATTGTGTTGCAACGTGTTCTATAAACTAGTGGCTAAGGTACTCTCATTAAGGCTCAAACCTATTTTGAGCAAAGTGATAACTAAAGAACAATTTGGATTACTATGTCGATGACAAATCCATGATGTTGTTTCAATAGCACAGGAAGCTATATGCACTCAATTGTTTTCTGAAGTTAGTCTTTTACTTTTCTCAACTAGATTGGGATTGGAAGTTATCTCGCTAAAACGGTGAACCTTTTCATGGTGGATCAATTACAAAACATTTTCATAGAACATGAATACTTCTTCGACAGATCTGTTCAAAGCATGGATTGGGGATGATGTGAAAGAATGAGTGGGTCTAGGGTTCTTTGTAGATTTGTTTTTATGGATTCTAAGTTTCAATTGATTGATTAATTGAATACTTTTAAAAGGTTTCTAGATAGGGCTTACCTATCCATAAAACCATCACGTCCTTATTTCGATTCAAAGGAGGAATTCTCTACTAGCACTCTAGTCTAGGTAAAATTACAGAGTTTTCCTTTGGAGATGTGGTCTACGTTCTTGACATGGCATTGGTGACATCTTGGATAAGTTCATTTAATTAGATGATCGTTACAACTCTTGTAATGGTTTATCTATTGCCCAAATTTTATGTTAGTCAAGGCTTGTTGGAATCAATAGAGCTGGTAGTTGGTGATAAATCATACACACAGGCCCTTGATTGTGTGAATTTCCATTTCCATTGTGTGAGATGCCACTAATATGGACATGTTCTACATGGCCATGACATGCCTTTTATGTGACGTTATTGGGAAAAAAAGAGGACAATTTTAGAAGGGGATGATCGGGTTGTACTTTCATAAGTAGTTAGTCAATTTATGTTGAGTTGGTGGGCCACATCATTGAGAGTGAAGTTGTGGGGGGTGGTCGAACCCTTGATGGTGAAAAGGAGGTGATTTCAACAGATATGGGTTTGATGGTTGATGACATTTATATTCCCTTAATTTTTGGTTCTTGTCAATTAGAAGGAATTAAGGAGAAATGTTTAGTAGGTCCAGGGATTTTCTACTTCTCTCCTTTTCAACTACAAAACATGGATATTCTCTAGATTTTGGTTGCACACCCTTAGGGTAATTCTACATTAGTTTCTTCCCGTTTGTATGATAACAAGTATGGTGATAATTTAGTGTTAGGGGAGGGTTCTATTGTTCATTGTTAGGATGAAGTTGAGGGGGTAAGGGACACCTTTTCATAATATCTTGAGTCTGAAGTTGGACTAGTAGAAGGGGAGGGTTTTCTGTTAACGTATCTTGTGACTCAAACCCTTCATTTGATATGGGGGATAACATTGTTGGTAGACTCATTCTTGGGCTTCATTCTCCTCGAAAACGAGGAGATGGCCATTATCATCTAAGACCTTGTACCTCCTCTCATGATTCTCTACTTTCTAGGGGGTTGGGATTGGATATTCTAAAGGAGCCTGAGGTCAAAAGGTTGGCATAAAATCTAATATAAATCATGAACATGAGACAATCATTAAAGAAGTTAATCAGGGAAAGAAGAGATTTATTACTGAGGTTATTAAAGAAGGGATAACCCATGGCGGGGTTAAACAATGTTGATCCTATCCATTAACATTCATGGTTTAGGAGACGTGCCAAAAAATTGGCCCTCAAACAGTTGGTGGACATAAATAATCCTCAGGTGGTTTTTATTCAAGAATCCATGGGAAAAGGGGATATTATAGTTAGGGATATGAAGAAGTCCTTTTCTAGGATGGGATTTCTTGGCTTTGGATGTTGAAGGATTTTCCGATGGCTTCATTACTAGCCGGAGTTAGAACATTTCATTAATTAACTCTGTTGTTTGTTCATGTACGTGTATAGAGTTTTTTATCAAGAGTATTGGCTTGGAATTGACCTTGTTCAATGAGTATGGACCTTTCGAGGGAAAACAAAATTTTTGGATCAATCTACTAACTTGATAATGGATAAAGGTTGAAAATTTGGTCATGGGGGGAGATTTGAATCTCACTCTAAATAGAGGTGAGATCTGGGGTACCTCTGTAAGACATGAAGGTAGGAAAATTTATTTCTTGAATACTTTGAGAAGATAAGATGGGTTGATATTGAACTTATTGAGTTGATGCCTACTTGGTCAAATAACACATTAGGTGTGGAATGGGTTTCCAAGCGATTGGATAGGTTTTCGGTACATCATACATTGTTGGAAAAGGTGTAAAGGTACATGATATGGGTTGATTCTTCTCGATGTTTGGATCGCTTCTCAATTATGTTGGAATTGGGTTAGAGCACCTCAAAGCCTATTTGGTGAATAGGAGTTTCAAGATTTGGCGAAATCCTCTTGGAAGCACTATGATGAAAATTTGGATGATTATACTTGTACATAGTTGACAAGATCATTAAAATTAGAGAAATATAAAGTTGCATTTTTGGTAGGAAAGTGGTGTAGGGATAAGGATGGTCAGTTGAAGAATGTTGAAAATCATCTCGACATAATTTTTAAGGATAATGTTGAAGGGATATTTAGTTTATAAGGGTTAAATAGGATCAAAATTTTTGAATCAAAAAAATATAAACTTTTGTTGGACAAGGAGAAAGATTGGCCAATAAAAAGTAGGGCCATTTGGCTCAACCAAGAGACTATAATACCAAAATTTTCAATAATTATGCCAGGCATATTAAAAATTATAATACGATTTGGGAACTATCTAATCGAGAAGGAGATAAGGTTTGAGGTTTTCAAGAGTTGGCATACCTAGGGTTGTAATACTTTAACAATATTTTTAAGGAACTTGAGAGGGAAAACATAGGAGAAATTATTAGGGTGGTTGCATATTTTCCCACGACGGTGGATGAGGAAGATAATGAAAATATGTATAAGGTAATTTCTAGGGAGGAATTTCTCATTGTTTTAAATACTTCAAAATGATAAAAGCCTTGGCTTGGATGAGTGGATTGCTGAATTTTATTTGGACTTCTTCGAGTTGATTGGAGAAGATTCATTAAGGGTATTTGAAGAGGTTAGACTATTAGGGAAGGTTCATGGGAGCATCATCTCCACTTTTATAGCCCTTATCCCTAAGTCTGATTGTCCAAAGAGCTTCAATGGTTTTAGGCCAATACCAATATGTAAATGTGTGTATAAAATTATTTCTAAGATCATTGCTATTAGAATTAAGACCATTATCTATAGTTTATCTCCTTTGAGCAATTTGGATTTCTTGAGGGGAGGTAGATTCATGAATCCATAGGCTTTGCTAAGGGGGGTCTCCACATTATCAAGCTCTCTCAATCTCTTGTTGTGGTTATCAAATTGGACCTATCTAAGGCTTATGACAAGGTATCTAGGACATATCTTTGGCTTCTTTTGATTCATTCAGTGTTTTATCTTCCTTTGGTAAAATGGATTATGGGGTGTGTGTCTTCTATTCTCTTTATTGTGTTGATAAATTGGTCTTCCTCTTCTTTATTTAATCCTTCTAGAGAACTTAGGTAGGGATACCATTTGTCCCCACACCTATTCTTGTTGGTGGCAGAAGGACTTAGTAGGTTGACTAAGGAGTCTAAGAGATAAAGGAAACTTTCATGCAGTAAGGTGGGGATGAGTGAAGCATTAACACATATCCTTTTTGTTGATGATGTAATTCTTTTTTGTTTTGGTAAAGATGGTGAAGGTCGGGTTTTCAAGGATATTTTACAACTCTATTTTTCTACTATTGGTATGGAGATTATTGAGAATAACTCTTCCTTTTTCACGCCTGACTTGAATGACACTTAGAATACTAGGATGGAAATAATCTTTCCTTTTCAACATATTGATATTAATGAAGTCGTAAAATGCCTTGGTTTCACTCTAAAACCTAATAATTATGGTAGAGATAATTGGGGATGGATTTTAGCAAGGATCAAAAATCGCATTTCTTTCTGGTGCAATAGGTAGCTCTCTAGGACGTAGGTTAGTACTTGTAAAATTTGTATTATAGGCAATTCCAGTCTTCTGACACACTTTAGCCAACATTCCAAAGGGAGTTTTAGAAAGGATCAATAAATGTTGTTTTAACTTTTTATGGAAAGGAAGAAATGAGTATAAGGGATCTCACTTGGCTAGATGGAAGCTAATAGCTACACCTAAATCTCAAGGGTCTCAAATATATTCACTTGTTTGGTCAGTCATTAGTTGCAAAGTCTCCATGTAATTTACTTACAAAAAATAGTCTTTGGAGGAGGATCATCATACAAAAATACATTGCACCAAATTCACTCTTGGAATGGATAAGAATGGAGAGGAAAAATATATAGAACATGTCAATTCAATGGAAATCTATGACAGTATCCTTCATTGTGATTGGTAATTTCTTGGCATGGAGGGTTGAAAATGGGGCATAGGTGAGGATAGGACCGAGACAATCATGGGATGTGGCTAGGAGGTCTTTCTTGCTGAAAAAATGATTTTAACTTTGCAGGAGTTGGGGAGGTGCACACTAAATATGGTAAGCAATCCAACTGAAGCTACTCTATGGTCCCAAGGTTGTTTGTCATCTCAAGAATTAGGGTTGAATGATGAGATGAGTCAAAGATGGGAGTACTTTCTGACTAAACTGAGAAGATCCCATATAAGGTTGAGTGGGGATATTGACGATTTACTATGGGCGATGAACAAAACTAGGGGTGATTACATTATGAAGGTCGACTATCTATCTCTGCAACCCATCATCCCCACTGAGATCAGATGGTGGTGGTCAAAATTTTGGAAGGCTAAGGTTCCACCTAAGATTGTACTATTCATGTGGCTGATTTTCAATAATAGAGTCTTGACTTGGTAAATGGTGCAAAAGAGGAACAATATTGGCCTTGGAAGGTGTTCATTATGTAGAGAAAATGAGGAGACTCCCACTCATCTTTTCTTGTCTTGTTCGTTCACTTTGTAGGTCTAGAAGGATTTGGAGACTTCATTGGTTTTCAATATTTGTGGATTAAAGAGACCATGGAGATGAATTTCCAAGATTGGTTTATAAGAAAAGAGATAAAGCCTCTTAGGGAAGTTCCTTTATTAGTCTCTTGGGGAATATGGCTAGCCTACAAATCTAGTTTATTTGAAGATAAACCAATCCAATTTTTTCAAATCTCTACACAAGTATAATCATCTAAGTAGCAAATCTAGTTTATTTGAAGATAAACCAATCCAATTTTTTCAAATCTCTACACAAGTATAATCATCTAAGTAGCAATTCTTTTAGATGAAGTTCTTCATACTCATAAGCATTTGTAATTATTAAAATCATCAAGTTCATCCATTCAGTTGAACTCATACAACTCCTAATGCTACAACCAATGGTTATGATTCCTAGCCCATGTAAGTCCAATGTTTGAACATGGATTTGATACCACATGTAACATACCCAACTCCCTGGTTAGTGATTAGGAAGATGGGGTAGTCAATTTGTAGAATTATTGAATATTTTTTTTTTGGGAAAATCCCTAAGACACATAAAATATTTGTAGGTAATTTTGTAGAACTTAGAAAAATTACAATTCTATTCATATTTACAACCCATTATTTAGAAATTTACAATCGATATGCCATGGTGAAGAGTCATATCTTGGTTCCCACAAGTACACAAGTACTGAAGAAGGTGTCGTAGCCCGAGCATGATAAAACTAGATATAGTTATCAAGTAATTATACCATAAGTACAGATGTAGATGTTCATGTTCATATATATATGAATGTACTCATAGATCTGATGCTAAAATAACGGTGACATGATCTAAAATCTCCACTTCAAACTTTTAAATGTGTATCATTCTAGATTATTTAGTTATGTGAAGAACAATAAATCAAGTCTTAAACAAAGATGATATATTCAAAACATTAGTAGTGGGTAATCATAACCCACAAAAAATTCTCTCATGGACTATATCATTCTTCAATTCAATTATAATCCATTTTCCATTACCTCTTCCTACATATGCGATTTTTTTTAAGGAGTAGAGTCTCCTAAAAAAATACAAAGACAAAAGGTGGCACACTGGAGAGATCTTTATGGATGGAAAGTAAATTTTGTATTGGCCTTACATAATTTGGGAAATTATGATGCCAATAAAATCTAGATAGTTTCACAATTCTCTCAGATAGAGCTGAATGGAAGATCAAGAGTTATCCATCTAAATATTAAGAGGAGTTTAGACAAGAAGACCTGCCAGTATTCAATTTAGCTAAGAACATGAACAACTCAAAGTTTTGAATCCTTAATATGCTTCCAAAAAAACAAGTTAACAATAAAACAATTGTTTAAAAGTTTGAGTTTCTAGGGATACAATTGTCCAATTGGTGAGACATGATGATAGTGTTGCATAAAGTGTGGAAATATATGTTGATCCATAGTTATACATTGTAGTTAAAAATACATTGTCATGTACTCATCTCACTATAAATTCATGATGTCAAGGACTGAAAGTACTAAAATCTATACCAAGTCGCTTCTGGAACTCCAAGTTCAGCTATGAAATATCAACATCTTACAACACATTTTTTTAAAAAGAAAACCTTAATTTAACATTAATTTAATAGTTAAAATCTTTTCTAATTTCCTGTAGTGAGC
>JASDQU010245370.1:11852-22864 GCA_032191745.1 Picea mariana | reverse complement strand
ACACTGGAGAGATCTTTATGGATGGAAAGTAAATTTTGTATTGGCCTTACATAATTTGGGAAATTATGATGCCAATAAAATCTAGATAGTTTCACAATTCTCTCAGATAGAGCTGAATGGAAGATCAAGAGTTATCCATCTAAATATTAAGAGGAGTTTAGACAAGAAGACCTGCCAGTATTCAATTTAGCTAAGAACATGAACAACTCAAAGTTTTGAATCCTTAATATGCTTCCAAAAAAACAAGTTAACAATAAAACAATTGTTTAAAAGTTTGAGTTTCTAGGGATACAATTGTCCAATTGGTGAGACATGATGATAGTGTTGCATAAAGTGTGGAAATATATGTTGATCCATAGTTATACATTGTAGTWAAAAATACATTGTCATGTACTCATCTYACTATAAATTCATGATGTCAAGGACTGAAAGTACTAAAATCTATACCAAGTCGCTTCTGGAACTCCAAGTTCAGCTATGAAATATCAACATCTTACAACACATTTTTTTAAAAAGAAAACCTTAATTTAACATTAATTTAATAGTTAAAATCTTTTCTAATTTCCTGTAGTGAGCGATTCACTAAGATTTCACACTGTTAAAAAAGGAGCTCCAATATTCTTGTCAAAATTTATCAATCAAATAGAATAGCCTAATAAACATTCTGCATCAAAGGTTCTACAGTTGACATGCAGGGACCTGCTACTGTAACATGTTTCAAAAGATTGAAATGTGTGTTTTGAAGGTTGCATGGATACAAATATGCACTCATTGGGAATACTCTTTCATAACTCTTTAAATATCTTTGCAATAGTATAACAGTAACTACAACACCTTAGGATTTAAATAATCCACTTTGTATCTAATATGCGTTCTTACAACCTGCAACATTAATTGTCCTTTTCCCCTAGGCCTTAGGATTTAAATAATCCACTTTGTAGCTAATATGCGTTCTTACAACCTGCAACATTAATTGTCCTTTTCCCCTAGGCATTACAGGGTAGTCATTCGAAAGTAACACTGGTTGAATGGATTTGACACAAATACCCTTTGTTTTCCTAATATAGAATCACTTATATTACCTATGTGGGGAGAATCATATGAACAATAGAAACTAGTGGAAATGCACTTTCTCTTTCCATGCAATACATTATATGTCATGTGTTGAGGTTCAACACTGTAGATAGATAAACTAGGTTAATGTTGTAGGGAACAACTAAACCTACACTATCTTTGAAGGATGTATCAACCTTGAGGGATATAAACCCGATGGTCATTTACCCATTTATCATACATGGTTTCATTCCTTCATAATTACAAGGGTTTTTATAATATGGAAATACCCTTCTAAAACCTCTTTGAAGTTAAACATAAGGAAACCCATATTCTTATTTGTTATCTAGGCCCAACTGGACCTTTTATTCAATTACATTCATTATATTAAAGAGATTTATTGTATAGAAGATAAATGATCTCACACATATTCATATGCACATGTTTATTAATCATTCATTATAATTACAAGGATTTTAACATAGATATTGACATATTCATGTGCACATGTTTATTAATCATTCATTATAATTACAAGGATTTTAACATAGATATTGACATATTCATATATTTATGGCATAACCACTATACATTTGAGTTTCCAACCCAAAATTGAATAAGGCATCATCCAAGTTATATCTAGGATCTTCCTTACAAACAATTCAATAAGAATTATTATGAAAAACACAATAATAATGGTGTAGCTAATAGTAGATCCTAGGTATAATATTGAAGGGAATAATTAACCTTTATTATGTCATGCCAACATACAATGAATCTATAATATTTATCATTCATCCTTCAAATAATAAAATGACAAGAACATTCGTCAAGCATAAATCGATAAAATGATAATAACATTCATCAAACATGAATCAATTAATGAATAATATAGAAGGGTCTACCTATTAATTAACATGGAATTTATTGGGACATAACCACATTCCACCCAACCATACGCTATATTGCACATGTTCTCTCTACAACAAACCGCCCCCAAGCTATGAAATAATACCACAAGGGTGAAATAGGGTTCTCACATGGTAATCACTCTGTTTTAGGTCTACCATTCCTCCAATCCAAGGATCTCACTGTTAGTACTTCATGGATCACCTCATCCTTTTAGGCACCCACACTACCTGCCCCACATAGCTCATGAGCACACCTTTCTTCTCTGTTTCATAGTTGCTCAGATAGCTCTCCCTCCAATTCTCTTTAGTGTGTGCATAGAGGGTTCAATTGTTGTCCATTACTTCCAAGAATCTCTTGTCTTACTATGATTGCTCATGGTTTCTTTTCCTTTTTTAGAACGCTCTCCTACCCCCAAACGTTTTTTTCATTCACTCAACACTCTATTCATTATCCATTATCTTAGTGGTAATTTTGAAACTTTTTATTCATGAAAATAATGTATTCATTATCCATTATTTTAAAAGTATTTTTGACACTTTTTCCAACAAAGTGTCACCACCAAAATCCGAAAGCCAATTTTATTAGTTCCTTTTGCTTGATTAGAAACTAATAATTTTCCTTAATTATCCATAGTAAACTATCCCCAAAATCCAAGTGACAATAAACCGATTCCTTTGTCTCTCCATCGGGTTGACATAAATATTTTCATGGCTCTCCAACACCTTAAGTTCCATTGTAAAATTCATTATACCACTAATAGACTGGCAATACAACACCCCAAACAGATACACAAAATGATGATAAGCCAATGGGATTCATCTTGAAAGGACAGATAATTTTTCATCTTGAAAGGACAGATAATGGTTTCCTGAAATTGTAAATAGATGTAAGTTTTCATCTTACCAGAGAGATGAATAGATATGGAACTCATCTACAATAGACCCTGTGGCTGTTTTCTGCCAACATAGCTAGAACCACTTTACGTTTTCCTGTTCTTTACTGCTATACTCATTCACATGTGCCTAAGTCAGTACTTCATACTGGTATTCTCTAGTCAACAAGGAAAATATTAAGGCCATAAATTATCAATGCAAGATCTAAACTGTAGCCTTATTGGTAGTGTTTTGCATATGCTGCTAACAATAGTCATCGCTGAATGTAATGTCGACCATTTTAATCTGTTATGAGTGTAAGCAATGGGATTTCAAAGTAAAATTCTAAGATACAACTTTAAATTGAATAAAGCATGATTTCCAAAAATATGCATGGTACACTTATCTTGCCATTATTTTTATTGGTAGGTGCTACGCTGGCTTGAACCTGATAACTCGGGCTATATTCAAAGCTTGCTCATCGCCGGGTGCTTCACATGCTCACACTCTCACAGAGTTCACGGATTGTGCTTCACACGCTCACACTCTCACGGAGTTCACGGATTAGACAGTGAAAGAAGGGAAAGATAGCTGCAACCAGAGGCAGTTGATCTTGATCTTGTGGGAGTTCACGGATTAGACAGTGAAATAAGGGAAAGATAGCTGCAAGAAGAGGCAGTTGATCTTGATCTTGTGGGTTAAGATGTAGTACGCGGTTGCTCTTTCCTTGCACATGAGAATTGCAGGAATATGAAGTAAGAATAGCCAGCGATGAAGCAGATGGGCACAACACATGGGCAACGATGAAGCCGATGGAGCCTATGGGCACAACACATGGGCAACATGCGAACAACCATAGGCAGTGTCGGTGGCAGGTAAAGGGAAGGAAAAGGAATTCCAATTTTTAAGATTGGTAAAACAGTTTAACATTTAATGTCAAGAACTAATGCTAGATTAAAATCTAGCATTACTTGAGTTCGACAAAATTGCTCATGATATATGCATTTTAAAGTGATTTTAATCTAAGATATGGATTTTTTTTTTTTTTTGGGAACCAGGTAGCCATGGACGACTGAGCGGGAACCGAGTTTGGAACCAGGTAGCCATGGATGACTGTAAGGCTACTGGGGTGATCGTGGATGACTGTAAGGCTACTGGGGTGATCCAGTCTCCGGCCACTTTAAGCTCTCCACTCGTCAACTCCTTTACCCCTCTTCCCACTACGCCTTCTATTCCCTCCCCATTATCGACCTGCCTCCACTCTCCGCCTCCCCCTACCACTGACCTGAACCACACCCCTGAGAATCTTCCTGGTTGTAGCCAACCCCTTGAAAGTGATGAGTCTCTCCTGCAGGTTCTTAACTCATCGGCTCCACCACAGTTTTTTTCGAAGCCCGCCTCCCAAATCCCTATTTACTGGGGAAAAGACTTATACATCTCGTCCTCGGGCGCATGCTCTTCCTCTACTAATCCTCAGGATATTGATAAAAAGACTGTTACATGGTCCCGAGGACTGGGGTAGAACTCTCTCCACTGCAAACGAGAAGCTCAAGAAAGAAAAAAGAGTTACAACCCTCACAATCTTCAGATCCCACTGTCCCTACCCCTGATGGAAAGGCCCTTAGAGCATGTAAGGCCTTAGCTCGCACTAAATAATGCTAGTGCTCTCTTTAAACGCCCGAGGGATCGGAGGCACCCTCAAGCCTGCTGCCTTCCGTAAACTACTAGAGAACTCCTCCCCTGATATCATCCTACTTCAAGAAACCCTCTCAACCGACATTTTCTCCAGAGCCTTTATCCATTCCTTTCGCCCCTCCTGGGTCACAGCGGCAGCTAGCTCCATAGGCAACTCAGGAGGCATGTTGGTGGCTTGGGACCCCGGATATTTTGATTTGGTGCCATTTCTGACCTGTGGAGGTCTTCTTCTGAAAGGCCGTTGTCTAGCTTCAAATCAAGAGATTGCGCTTCTAAATATATATGGTCCCTGCAAAGATAAAATACAGTTCTGGTCTCAGATATCTTCCAGCGGTCTACTGGACTCCCCAAACCTCATCATCGGTGGTGACTTAAACATCACCCTCAGCACAGACGAACAATGGGGTGGAAACAGTCAAACTGTCACGAATGCTTCTTTCTACAATGGTCTCTTCACTTCAAAAAATCTTATAGACGTTCTGCCTTGCAAAATTGTTCCCACCTGGCGTAATGGGAAATCTGGGACGGACGCCATTGCCAAGCGACTTGACCGCTTTTTAATCTCCGACAGTTTTTTCTCCAACACGAGTTACCCATCCTCGTGGGTAGAGTATCCTTTTTTTTCTGATCATGCACCAGTCTTTCTGAATCTGAATCTCACTAACCGATTTTTTTCTTACCCCTATAAATTCAATCAGCACTGGCTACTCTCCCCTAATTACTCTGAGCTGGTCAAAGAGGTATGGTCCGATCCATGTTTCATCACTGAACTCAACCCCCAGAGGCGCATTGTTTGGAAACTCTAGGTTTTAAAAGCTCGTACCAAATCCTGGTATAGTGTCAAAAAAGGTTTGGACGGGGCTCGACTCTCTACTCTAGAAACTGATATTAAAAAGCTCATTTCTTTATCAGCAACTGCAGCATTATCGCCGGAGGACACGACCACTCTCAAAGCTCTTGAATCAAGACGGAATCACATATTAAGCGATGAAGAAAAGAGATGGAGGCTCCGTAGCCGTGCGACTTGGATAAAGTGGGGCGACTCCAATACCAAATTTTTTCACACCATAGCCAGCTACAATAGAAACAAAAAACTAATCTGGTCTATCAAAAACAGCAGGGCTGAAATCATCAGGGGACAAGAAGCAATAAAAGATGAGGCGGCAATCCATTTTGAACAGCTATACAGATCAAACAATAATACAAGTCTTCCCGACAAACTTGAAGCGGCCAGCCTTTATCCAAAGATGGTATCGACCTCTGAAGCTGCCGTTTTATTTAATCTTGTTTCCCTACAGGAGCTCAAAGATGTCTTGGTTCACTTCAAAAAAGAAAGGAGCCCAGGCCTCGACGACTGGACGGTAGAGTTTTTCGCCTATTTCTTCGATCTGGTGAGCACAGATCTTTTACAGATGATCGAAGACACCCGTACCAAAGGTAAGGTCACAAAAAGTCTCAACTCTACATTCCTGGTATTGATCCCAAAAGAAAACAATGCAGCCTCCCTTAACGATTACAGGCCTATCTCATTGTGTAATCTTATATACAAGATTGTATCAAAAGTCATCTCCAATAGGATGAAACCGTATCTGGAAAGAAACTTATCTGCCGAACAGCTAGGATTCTTAAAAGGTAGAAGAATACACGATGCCATCGGTGCCGCCCATGAAAGCATCCACTCTATCAAACAGAAAAACCTAAAGGCACTAATCTTGAAATTAGACCTAGTGAAGGCTTTTGATAGTATTGATTGGAGCTTCTTGAGGCTTATTCTTCTCGCAGCTGGTTTTGGAGAAAACTTCACGGACTGGATCCTTTCTTGTGTTACTAGTGCAAACTTTGCGGTGTTAATCAATGGGGAGGCTTCCAGATTCTTCTAGTGTGAGAGAGGGCTCCGCCAGGGATGCCCACTCTCCCCATACCTTTTCATCCTAATCATGGACAGCCTCAGTCTCCTGCTCACAAAATACAGTTCCGAAAATCATATCTCTGGCATAAAGGTTTCAAGACTTCACAAACTGTTACACCTTATGTTTGTGGATGACATTCTCCTAATGTCCCAAGCAAATCTTTCGGAATGGCTTATTATTCTGGATGTTTTACATATTTTCTGCTCAGTCACCGGACTGTCTATCAACACCTCAAAGTCTTCGGTCCATTTTTGGGGCCTTTCTGGAACAGAACTCCAGTCTTTTAAAGCGGTCATCCCTTACACTTTCTTCAACTTGAATGATGGTTTTAGGTACCTAGGTTATAAATTGCTTCCGAGAGCCTCCTCTGCTGCGGACTGGAGCTGGCTGGTGGCCTGCTTTGAAAGGAAAATAGGTTTCTGGGGAAACAAATGGCTCTCCTTGGGGGGTCGTTTTATACTAGTCAAAACTGTGCTGGACGGACTTGCGGTCTACTGGATGACCCTCGAACGGATTCCAAACAGGATCATTATCATTTTACGCAGACTATCTTTTAATTTCTTGTGGAATGACCTCCCAGGGAAGCAACATCTGCACCTTTGTAATTGGCAGCATCTTTCTAGACCCCGAAAGGCTGGGGGATGGGGACTGAGAGACCTGGCCTTATTCAACTTGGCTCTCCTGGCGTGCTCCTTCTGGCGAGCGATTACTCATGGCAGTATTTGGTTCAATGTTATCTCTGACAAGTACCTGAAATCCCGCCCTTTACATCTCTGGCTGAGAAAGACTTCCCTTGTTCAGAATAGGGCTTCCCCCTTCTGGAAGGGCTTAGTCTCTGCATCACCAGTAATCCTTCATTGGCTGTGCTGGCTTCCCGGTATGGGCAGAGAAATACAAATCGGAAGAGACAACATTCTCGGCCTAGATGACAGAGCGACCCTTTCTTCTTCCCTCAGATCGAAGCTCTCTTCTATCGGCGTGCAAACTCTTTCACAGGCGGTCTCTTTGGCAGGGCCGACCTCCTCCATGGATTTTTGGCTACATAGCAGGGATTTACATTTAGACGTTCTACTGGCTCGGGAATGGGACACATACATCACAACGTTGAGGTCGACTGGCATTGTTTTAAACAGAGGAATGGATATAATTCTTTGGGCAGGCGGGGATGGATCGGGCTCTATCTCTGTTAAAAACGTATTTACAACATTACAACTTTCAAAGGGATCAACCGAGGCTCCCCCATGGATTACCTCCATTTGGAAGTGGCGGCTTCCCCTCAAAATTCAGTTATTTTTTTGGCTCTGCATACAAGACAAATTGATCACATGGGAGGTGCTACACAGGAGGGGATGGCACGGGCCCAGTCTATGCGCTCTGTGCAAAGTTGCTACCGAGGATTCCACACATCTATTCCTCCAGTGCGCGTTCACTGCCAACATTTGGAGACATCTATGTATTTTATTTTCGTTGCCGATGGTCTGGATTGGAGACTCTTTCATTTCTTGTCTAGTCTCCTGGTTGTCCATTGCAGCGGCGCCTCACCCCCTGGTGGCTCTAGTCTGCTGGCAGACATGGAAAGAGCGCAACAGGGTCATTTTTGAGGGCCGGTCTTCCTCCCCCAAAGCTGTTCTTCTCCGTATCTTATCATCTTTCCATTTACAACAGACTACTCCCAAAACAATCCAATACAAAGCTCTCGACTACAGGCTGGATGAAGGAGCCACGCTTGCTTGTTTCGACGGGGCGGCTCTCTCTAGTGGCCTCTGCTGTGGGGCAGGTGGCACCTTCAAAACTCATTCCTCCAGAATTACAAAATGGTTTCTTAATTGCGGAGCGGGTACAAACACCAAAGCAGAACTTTTGGGTTTGTGGGCCACTCTCTATCTTGCATCTCGCTGGTCTTTAAACCATCTACATGTCTTAGGAGACTCCAGCGTTATTGTAAACTAGATCAATCTCAACAGTAATCTGAGATCTATTCACATTGAAGGCTAGAAACAACAAACCAGAGAGCTCTTCAACTCCTTCACCGATATAAAAATTCAACATATCTCCAGGGCACACAACACCGAAGCTGATGCTCTCTCCAAGAGGGCCCTTGGAGACGTCATAGGCAAGCTCTCGGTCTTCCATTGTGATAATGGGAAAGAGAGTTATATTTCCACTATCAGCATTTTCTGATTGCTACTGGAACTCTATTTTTGCCAGACAGAATGTTATTGGATATACTTTTTTTGGTCAGTTACAGCTAGGGGAGTTTTTATGTACTAGAGTGACAAGCTTTTCTCCTTCCGGGCTCTTCCGGACATTGAGAAATCAGTTCTCTCTTTGAATACTGCTGAGAGTCTCACGGCTCGCTTTTTGCATTTGTAAAATTTTTTATACTCTATATAAAAATGAGAAAAATTTCTTCGTGGAAAAAATCTAAGATATGGTTTGGGCTGCCTCAGAAATAAGAATTCAAAATTAAAACTTTGGACTCAAATGTCGTTGAAAAATTACATGACCTTGTTTAAACTTTGGTTAAATTTATTGGTTTTCATGCTATACTAATAAAAAGATAAAAAAAACCGATTACTATTAATCCCTACAACCCGAAGGACAGGGACTAATAACACAAAATCTATCATGCCCTTAATTAATGTGGTGAACCCTCTAATTTCCTCTTGTTGGGGCTTATCCCCACATGCAATCAAAGTCACGTTTATGTCCTCTACCATATTTGATATTTCTGGGATGTCGAATGAAAAAATGACATCTAAAAGGGACGTGGTGGAAAATGGGATGAACTTTGATAGATTATGGGGTAAAAAAATGCCTTTTATTAATTGTAAATCTTTGAGAGTGATTTTTTGTCTCCCTTCCCTTAGCTCGCTACATGAGAAAAAATTCTCTTCTTTTTCCTCATTCTGTATGGGTATGAGTTTCTAGGTATGTGGGATAAATTCTAGGAGTTAGTTATAACCACTCCTCCTACACCTCCACCTCTTACATACAGGTATATAGGTAGCCCATATGTATTCAATGATTTTCTTGGATAGGTCAAATGAGGTTTATTTTGCTAATAAAAAAATGGTTTAGGGTAATGAAATGGGATCATTGGGCACATGCCTAGAATTTCAAATTTATCTCGCCTATCAAGTGAAAATTTGATGACGGTTATTCATTTTTCATGTCTGTCAATTTATGTTTTAAGCATATTAATGAGTGTCAAATTTTAAGAAAATATTGAGTTCTAGAATTATATACCTAGTTAAGCCTTCCACATTAAAGCACATCCACCCTTCCTAAAGGTATAGTTTCAAAATGAAGGAAGAGCATTTTGTGTGCTAAGAAAGGACATACCCATACTTTTCTCCAGTGTATGGATTAGATGTGATCAAGGTGGATATTCAATCAACCATTAACATTGTATGCGAACTAGGAGCATGGGACTAATTAAATTCCATTTACTATTATATTTACTCCTTCAACAAACCCCTGTCCAACCCCTGTCATCGCCCAACCTAGGTAGGTTACACACTATATCTATAGTAAACTAAGTATATAGAATTTATGTCAGGTACACTATATGGTGGAATGCCGATTTGACAAGTTGAGATTTTTTATGCCAATATATGTTGACGTGTGGATTTTGTATCCACATGTCAAATACGTTTAAAAACAAAAAAAAAATGTCTTGTGAGCCATCAAGTTCTAGGCCCGATTGGGCATGTAAGATTTCCCTAGGATGCCCTCACCTTTCCCCCTCATGGTCTCATTGCCCCTTTTTTTGTGTTCTCATGTGTTAGTCAACTCTATTATTTTATTAAATCAAATAGTAACATGGTAATTCAAATATCCATGTGGAACAAATCCAATATTTAATATCAATTAACTACAAATTAATCAAGGGATTAAAACTGGTGCATTACATAATATGTAATACAAGAATTTGGAGGTTAATAAACATTTTTTCTTCTATTCCATATACTTGTTTAAAAGGGATATTTCCAGTAGAAGTCTAGTCGTGGTACGACTTTCCCATAGTCCATATTTAATCTTTCTATTCCAATTCTTTTTATTATCACCCACTGTTTTCTTAATATATTCATAAGCTTCTTATTATTAGATCTGGATAATCCATTCCCTTGTGGGTAATAGTTATAAGAATGAGATAACACAATTCTATACTTGAAGCAAAAATTTTCCAAAGCAAGGCAACAAAAATCCTTTGCATTATCAATGGTGATTTTGGTTGGGGAACCAAATCTTTTGATTATTCTATCTTTAAGGAAATTCATCACAACCATTGTACTTCCCTTATTTTAATGTATGCCCTCTACCCACCTAGTGAAATAGTATATGGTAGTGAGGATCCATTGGTATCCATTGCTATAATTCTCTTTATACTCGCCGATAAAATCCAAACACTGTTGTTGGAAAGGTGTTTGAACAATAACTAGTTTCAAAGGTAAAGATGACAATCATTGTTTCCTTGAGAAGAATTGGCATGGTTGAAAAGACCTAATATAATGATGAGTATTAGTGAATAACATAGGGGTAATAATAACCTTCCCCTCAAGATCTT